>JAOVYX010006301.1:0-36715 GCA_035668315.1 Drosera spatulata | reverse complement strand
TCAGTCCCACCAGCATTCTTAGCCCCCTTTCCCCTGGACCGCCTTTTCCCTCTTCTCCTACCTCTTCGCTTAATAACTGGAGGCGGCTGAGCATTCTCAGTCTCATCAACAACCTCATTTTCTGTTCCTGTTCCGCTAGAGAGCAGAGCATGTGACTCCTCTTTCCTTTTAAAGTTAACAGTATTGTCAATATCCCTATCATCATGATCAACTCTTTCCTCTGTCACGGATTCTCGACTCACAACACGACCATCTTCCCTAGAAAAACTATCATTCCGATCTGAAACCAACTTGGTTTCTATGAGGATATTCCCCTGCTGATCGCCCGAATACACATAATACTTCGCCACCACTGCCACGCTACTGATCAACGACGAATAGTTAAGATATATCAACAGGGACCACATACCAAATATGGCAAAGATCACAAACCAGAATTGGAATCTACATATTGCCATGATGGATCTCTGCATCAGTCCTCCTCGGTGATTGCCTCTCGCTCCGTTAACCCTCCGATATGTCATCAATTCTCACACCTGCGACGAAATACATACAAGTACGAAGCAATCAACCATAGTTTCACGCCGTACACGTGACGAAGAAATGATACTTAACATATAGTCATGCACGTATCAGAGTTTGCCTACACAAAACCAAGATGGAAAATTGAATCTTGAGTCATAGATGAAGAAATGGTGACATGATGAAAAGGGTGATGAAATTATTGAGAGATGAATACAAATATGGAAATGGAATGATGAAGATGAAAGTTTGTGATATGGGGAAAAATTGATCATAAAAGGGGCAGTGAAAGAGACAGGGAAACAGAACAAGATGAAGGAGAAGAATGAAATGGTGTATTAGCAGAAATGGTGGAAAAATTCTCTGTGTGAAAAAAAACTGCTTTGAATTGTTCAAGTTTTTTTTCGAGGAATTGATGCTGGCTCTTGGCATTGTATTTCTACAATTTTCCACGTTTATTCATCATTTTCTCCCCTTTTTTTTTCAAATGATTTGATGGATATATGCGACTTCAGTTGTTTATATTGATTATTCTTCCTTTGTTGTCTTTTCAAAACTTGAATCTGAATATTCTGGATTGAAACAAATGGACTATGATTAGTCGTTTCTTTAACGAGAAGGATGGTTTTGTCAACTAACTATGCATCACCATCAACAATAATAGTACTGCATTATTCTTCGGTTGTTTGGTTGAGTAAAGACCTGCATTCGAACTATAATACAACCTGCAAATACGCATTGTTTGTGATTCACTGGACACGATACAGAAACATTAGATGGTTATCAAGTCTGCCCGGTGAATTTCGTTTCAAACATCAGCATCAGCATCTAATTAATCTTTAAAAGATATTCTTTTTGTTTTAAAATAATTATAATATTTTGATTATGTTCACTTATTAATCCGAATTTTGACTCCAAAAGAAACGATAAAATATTATTTTTTGAAAAATTATCATGAAATATTAATGATAATTTAAGTCATGTATTTCATCTTCACTTTTTACGTAATTATGATGAAAAAGGAACTCCTCAAAATGAAGAAGTATAGTGAAAAAAAAATAATCAAACGTTACCATTAATTTGGGACAAGTTCTCATGTGATTTCCAAACATATATTCACTTTGTCCGACATAAATTGTACTCCCTTCTTTTCATTCAAATTGCATCTTTTTTTGTTGTTGTCCTATTTAAAGTATAATATTTTCTTATTTATCAATTTTTTTCATATAAAAATATTAAATTATTTTTACTTAATATCGCATCAACACACCTACCATCATTTCTCTTTCCTTTTTTCCTCACCTTTCTCTCTCACACTCACAAGAATAGATTAAATATACCTCGTAAATTCAACACACACATAAATATTCGTGTCGGGTCAACCTTTTGCAATTCATTGAAACGGAGGGAGTAATATTCAACAATAATTGTACTATTTATGAGGGGAGTTTTGTTATTCATCTTGGAGATAATAAACTTACGTTAATGCCCCAAGATTGAAGAATACAGTTTAATATTTCGCGATAATTTTAAATAAAAAAACATTTGATCATTTCGTAAACGATTCATAACACAAATAATTTTTTATATCACGTGTACAAACATTATAATTTATATAGAATGATGAGAATATACATAGATGAATATTTCGTTACTATATCCCGGTTCGTTCGATTATCGAGTGAAACCAATCTGGATTGGTGTAGTGGTGTTCGACTCAACTTCTAGCCTCAAAATCCATGTGCACGCTGAAAAAATCATATGAATATGATCCGACCGACTGCATGAGAAGTTTTAATATCGGTAGCATCTCCACCTAACCCTAAACTTACATAACTGTGACTGTTTTAAGCGCTGCCCGTCTCCGAATCGATCGTCGCACAATCGAAGCCCCTCGCCGTCGTCGAATCCCGTCGATGTTCGCCGCCGCGGCCGGCATTGTCTGCCTCTTTCGTTTCTTGATCGATCGTCTGATCATCTCGATTCACTGATTCAGGTATTCTCATGAACTCGATTTGGTCCATACCTCTCATTTTCTTATCCATCGATGCTTCGCCGCTGAATTGATGAAAATGGAGATAGGTTGTTTAGGGTTTATTGAGGAGCTTGATTGTTTGTGTTGTTCTTGTGTTGATTCGATTCGTGGATTGGTGATTTTGGAATTGATGTTAGGGTTTTATGTTGTTTTCGGGAGTTGATGGTTTTGTTGCTGTTTTGTGGATTCATTCTGGTGTTTGAGATAAGCAAGATGTTGGTGGATGGAAATGTAGCATGCTTCTGGTGCGATATCGAGGCGGGTTGCAGTGTGTGATAGAATGATCGAATATTGAGATTAGATTAAGAGGTTTAATCGGAGTTCTAAAATGATTGGGAATTGTCTCAGTTGGGCTCATTTATTGGACTGACGAGGCCAAATGGTGTTTAAGAGTAATTAATCTACCTACATTTGGAATCATTTCGTTACCGCTTAAATTCTTTTTCGTGAATTGCGACTTTTCATTTTCGGTTTGCCGTTCTATCAGTTTTAGGATGATTCTGGTTTACCATTTTCTTGTCATGCTTGCCCCTTCCTCTTGAATGGAATGAGATTTATTCTAATACCAATTATGCTACAAGCAATGCTCGCTACACAAATCAAGTTACCGTTATATGATTTTGCTTTTTCTCTTTATTCTATCCATCAAAGTCAATTTCGTGTTAGAGGCATTAATACATTCTAAAACAACATAGGTCATGTATTCCATACTTTGACACTCATGGGATGCTTACTGTAAAATCGCACAAGGAATATTAGTGAGTGTTGTCTCTAGTTGTCCCTGTTGCTTGTTAAATGGGACTGGAATTTGGTTTTATTTTTTGTTTTTGATTTTGTTGTATTCACCTTTTCTTTTTGGAAAAAATATGCCGCTCCATTGGTTCCCCCTATGCAACTTACCAAAAATATCATTTACCTTATCAGAATGAGTACTTGATTAGCGGAATGTCTTAAGGATTCGTAATGTGGGCATCCCTTTTTCTTGTTCGTATTTTCTTAGCAGGAAAAACACTGTTACTTATATGGAATTTCTTTATCGTCTTCATTTCTATCAGTTAACATTAGTTCGATGCTTAGAAATTATTATAAGGCCGGGGTTAAATGCCTTTGTTAATGGTCTCTCATAGTAACCCCGTAGATTCAACTCTCTATGAGAAACTCTTGTATTCCATGGGAGCAAAATGTTGTGGAGTATTGTTATGGTTATCATTTGCAAGGATTGAGTCAATGTTGTACTTTTAAACTTAGTTCGTTTTTGTTTGTGTTTTAGCAGATTATGCTCAGTGCATAAGACAGGGTAAGGGCTGACACATTCAAACCGGACACCCAACTTGTGTTCCCCTGCCGTCGTTTATTTCCTGGATCCTCCACCTACATTAATCAAGTCTTATGGAATCTCAAGGAGTTCGAGACCATGTTGAAGCTGTGATCCCCAAGCCAGTGACAACAGAGGTGAGTGTTGAAGACTCTGTTGCTGTTTCTGAAAATAAAGAGGGGCTCGACAACTCAAGCAACGAGCTGGAAGTCGCAAATGAAGAAAAAGCAGATCAGATATCTGCTGAAGGCCCAAGTGATGCTGCTCAACATGAAGAAGGGGAGAATAGTTTAGAAGAATATGTGATCCTAGATACACCTACTGATGTGCATGAGCAACATGACGATGGACCTCCGGAAGCAAAAAAGGATGGCAAAGGAGAGGTGGGAAGTGGAGATGCACTAAATAGTATTGCTGATAATGGTATTGAAGTTGTTAAAGATACTGTACCAAGTGAAGATAAAGTTGCAGTCGCCACTAGAATTGTGGAAGAGATGAAGCATGGAGAAACTCCACTTGTATGTGAGACAGATATCAGGGAGTCAGTGTTGACTTCGGGATCTGACTCGAAAGAAGAAAATGTGACGCTAGATTCTATGAATATAGAAGGAGAAGCAGCTGTAGCTGCTGAGGAGCAGGTGAATAATAGTGTGGCTGAAAAGAATGTGAAGAAAATCAAGAAGATTATAAAGAAGAAATTTGTGGTGAAGAAACGAAAGCTGGTTGCCAGAGATGAGGCAGAAGCACAATCTGTGAATGAGAGTAAGCATGGAGACATATTAAAAGATAATAGCGCAATTTCTGATGTGAACCAAGAAGAAAAGGCTGGGGAAAATATTGCAAATGAAGCAAGCAAACGATTGGAGCAGCATAATGGTACAAATACCAAAAAGGACGTCACGGAAACATCTGTTACAAATAAGTCCGGATCAGAAGACACTGTAACTGCAGGACAGCCTGAGGTGTTGAAAGAGAATACACAAGTTGATTCCGGTAACAAGCGGAGAAGATTAATTAAAAAGAGCAATCTAGAGATAGAAAAAGTGGAAGGGGATGAGACTTCAGATAAAGACAAGGAAAAGACTGGATCTATTACAACTAAGCCTAATGCTGAAGCCAATGTGACTTCGGAGCAGCCTGTGGATGCCGAAGAGAATGGCAAAGCTAAATCCAATAATGGGCAGAGAAGGTCCAGAAAAAGGAGCAGTGCAGATACGGAAAAAACGGAAGGGATTGAGAGCTCTGCTAAAGACAAGGATAAAGCTGGAAGATCTGATAAGTCTAAAGTGAAAGTTAATAGAACGGGAATGATATTTATGTGCAACTCAAAGACAAAGAAAGACTGCTACGACTACAAAGTTATGGGGCTACCTGCAAGCAAGAGAGATGTGGTCTCCAAGATATCCGAAGGGACTGTACTCTTTTTGTTTGATTTCGACCTGAGGTTTCTGTATGGAATTTATAAAGCTGCTGGACCTGGAGGTTATAATATCGAACCCAGTGCTTTCAATTCTGGTTTCCCATCACAGGTTTGTTTTCACACGTCTGGATAGCATCTATATAGCCTAGAGATTCATGCCGGTGTGAAAAACTGAAGATTGAAAAAGTTGATGCTCATCTCATGTGCAAAACAAGATAGTTATTTTGTTCTGGTTCGTTGATTTTGGAATGTGGATTTGTCTGACAGGTTCGGTTCACTCTGTTGGAAGATTGTTTACCTTTACCAGAGGAGAAGTTCAAAGTGGCTATCAAAGACAACTACTATGCAAAGAACAAGTTCAATTGTGAGTTGAGCTCTGAGCAGGTTTGAGTTTTACCATCGACTGCTATGTTTCTTCTAAGATGCACTTGCATTTACTGTATAAAATGGGCCTCCGCATATTTTACCTTCGACAGGTGAAGAACCTGTGCAAGCTTTTTCGAGCAGGCAGAAAGAACAAGGGAAAAGGCAAGGTTTTGGAGCCGGAGAAACCGAGTGAAAGGAACAGTGAAGCTCCTTCTTCATCTAAGACAAGGCATTGGATCAGGGGTAGAAAACGGACTCAAGAAGGACCAAGGCATGATAATTCGGGCCGTGATAATGGCAATAAGAGGCAGGCCAGGGATAATAGTTATCAGCAACAGACAGTCACTCAATTAAGGCATAATGTACATGTTCAGAACCTGCTTGCCTATGAAAGGAGGGAGGCCTTCATCCCCATTGTTGCTGCTCCTGCTGCTTTGCCTCAAGTGGCTCAACCCTTACCCGAGCCTCTAGCTCAAGCCTCTTCAATTAGGCTTGCATATCTGTATGGTACAAGCTCTCGACCGGAGGTATACCTGCAAGATGTGGCCTATGAGAGACGTGGCCCTCCTTTGGCTCTTCGAAGTGTAGAAGCATGGAGGCTTACTGATGTGCCCGATCCTCATGATCGCTATTATTCCTACAGGCAGCCTGTGTACTACACTGCAGGTCCAGCGCGGGAATATTATGATTACTCCAGAGTTGAACATCTAGCTCCTGATAGAAGTTCTGTTGTCTACCGTGATGCAGATCCCCTGTATCGTCGATATTGAACCATGCATAGAAGGTTGTAACTTGCGAAGCACATCCTGGGTTTGAGAACTTAATCCTGTAACCAGGTGTTCCTCTTTGTAGTTTACAGCTGATACTGCAATCCTGAGATATTGTCTTTGTTGTACTCGATTGTCATTCCTGTAGTCTTCAACCATTGATGTCGAGTGAGTAACAAGATGTTCAAGTGCCAAGATCTATGTCCTCGACACGAGGATGCTTAGGGACATGCAATTCTATACAAGTTAAATCTCCATAACCCATAAGGCATGTCCATGAACCATTGGAAAAAGCTAATCAAAGTTCAATTGTAGAAGACAGACCCATTCACGTTGATCGTATGCGTTGTTCAATCAGATATGAAGGTCAAGGAATGAAATTGAAGCTTGTGATAAATCTTCAAACAAACAAAGTCGTTTCAAGAGAACAGGCATCCTAATGTCGCCATAACACATGAAACCCCGTACATCGGTCAGTATATGTTACAAAGCGATACGAGAAAAAGCCATACAGAACAACTGATCAGATCATCAAATGCCGGACAAACTTTTGAGGTGAGAACTGTTTCATCCCTCTACAAGATCTACAGTCCTATTCAAAGTAGCTGCCCAATAATCCAAAGGAAGAGACACAGTACGTGATGTGGTGAAAAAACCACAAGATTGACCAGAAATACATGAAAACCCACAGAGATCGGCGAGCTAGTTCTCCAATGGACTTCTCATAACTTAAACCACAAATTCATCCAAAAGAATCATCCACTGCGACTGTTGTCAGCATAAAGCTAGCCACGGACTGAAACTACCAGATGTCGTCCGGTCTACCTCATGTCGCTTGCACATCTTGATTCATGGTGAGGTAAGTAAAAGTCTCGGCCCATTGTTGTCTGGTACTCTCGGGCACACTTACTCCAACATCAAGCAAAGGTCTCCAGGTGCCTTCATGTATGTCTGTCAACTCCCACTTCACTTTTGCTGGAACATCATCAAAGTTGAAGTTCTTCACGGCAGCACTTATCTTAGGAGCAGCCTTCCTGCTTCTTTTGCTATGAGACCCGTTTTCGGGCTGTTAAAACAGTTGCAGCTATGTATCAGTACAGATATGTAAAATGGCAAGTTAACCATAAAACCACCATATATATATGTTAACTAACCGGACTTTCACCAGTGCCATTCGTCGTTCTCTTCTTCTGTCCAGTGACTCCAGTCTCCAGGAAAGACATCACCTCCGCTTTTGACCGGAAACGACGCCCCGTCTCCAAATGAAAATAATACTGCAACATTTAGACGTTAGGCCATTCATTTCCGAGATACATGCACATTTAGCAGAGATCACGACTCCTTCATACAGAACAACAAAAAACTAGGCTTGCAGGAAAAAAAAAATTAGAGGAAAAATTCATTGATGAACTACACATAGCTATAAGCAGAATGTTCCCATCAATAGGACAATTGTATGAAACAAAATCCAAGCTCGTCCATGACTACGCTTGTGGGAGCATATCAGGAGAAAAGATCTGTATGTCTTTGGTCTAGCCATTTACAGTAACGTGAAGACAACCAGTAGACGCTTTCACCGAAGGATTATAACTATTTCGCCAAGGAAGAAGCAGCTAGAGATTATCGAAAGTTCCTGCTCTTAGAAAACAATTGAAATGATTCTGATTTTGTGGTCATGAACATTTACTTTCCCTCAGTTACCTGAAATAGATTCATTGACGCTTGCAGTGTGGAATTACAAATACTTGAGTAGAGGAGGCAATCACCTGTAAATCTTCACAAGGTCCTGGTCTCTCATTCCAGCAATTTGGAGAGACAAGGAAGCCTTGAGCCCTGCTGAACAGGGCCATCTCATATCGACAGAATAGATATGAAACTACGAAGGAAAGACATGTAAAGGATCCAAGAAGTTGAGCTCATTGCTCAGCAATTTCACCAAACAAGTTATACTCCAGAACCAAACATTGACTATTAAAGCAAGTTTAAAAGAAAAGGGCAAAAAAAAAAAAAAAAAAAAAAAAAAAAAGCTCAACCTTTTGACACTACAACTTCTCCACTGACTAACTGCTCTCTTCAAACATTTGCCAACCCATCTCTAATTTCCCGATTATACACGCCTCTAACAACAATGAATACCATAACACTTTGCGATTGAATCCTGAAATCTTTTTTTATCATACCTCGTACCAGTCTGTCACACATATTGACGACATGGATAAAATCACACATTTTAAACAGCTCTATTTGGTTCGCTCTATCTTCCATTAAATCACTCTCAAGGCCCAAAATGCAATGATGCATACATCAATCAAGTAGACACACCCTAAAATAATTGCAATATCAGATCCTATCCATCATTCGCATTGTCCTCTTTTCCAAGCATACAACACTTTTTTGCATACAACAATCAAAATACTTGCATGCATAAGTTGAAAGTCAAGTCCCAAAATGCAACTCGCAAGCAAACAGCCACACAAAAACTCAATCAAAACCCTAAACCCTAAGCCAAGCCCTCAACCGCATCAACAACCGATAATCAATCACCAATGAAACCCTACCATCGAATCCAGACTACCTTATCCTTGGTGCCAGCAGATGCACCAGCAGCTCTGACCCGAGTATCGACACGCCAACCCGCCGGCAACCAATCGGGGACTTCAGCATCGCTCGCCGCCTTCGCCGCATCATCGGAGAGATGAACTCTTTGGACGGGTTCCACGGCCACGGGTTCGGTTAGGGTTTCGCATTTGGAGTCGCCATTGCTGTTCTGATCCATTCTGAGATTGTAGGATTCGGCGACACCGTTTGTGGGATTCGGTTTAACCGGAGATGGATGAATACGGCGGAAGATGGCTGCGGCGCACCGAGGGAAACGGTGGCGCCGACGGCCGGTGTTGCCCTCGAATACTCCAATGTTACATGCAATGGCTATACGCCCATCTTTATAAGAACAACTTCCTTATTTGTTTTATTGAGATAATGTTTTATCAAAATTAATTTTAAATCATTTTTTAATTATAGGGTGTCCTTAGTAACTCCTCGGTTTCACATAAAAATTAATGATATGCATTCTAAAGTCTAATTCAATATGGTCAAATATCATTTTTGAAAAATTATGATAAAACACTAATTATAAATTAGATAATGAATTTTAATTCAAACCAATTTAAAAATTTTCATATGTCATTAACAATAAGAATGAAATATTTCGAAATACATGACATCGTAATTTATGTGCGAAGGAGGAGGGAATAATTTCTTAACCATAATTTTAAAGAGCGTTTTTTTCTATTCATGAACCATTTGAAATTATTTTTAACCCAACTAAATAGTATTATGTTGTTTTTTTTTCCCTCAACATTAGGCTTGTTTAATATCGTTGTTGATTTTTATTTTTTATTTTCGTTTCACTGAATGATAAAACGGAAATACTTGTTTCTGATTCTATATCATATTTTTTATTTTTCGATTCCTAAATTAAAACTGAAAACAGAAATCCAATATGATTTTCTATTTTTGATTCGTGATTCATCTGAGTGCAATATTCAATTTTCTTTTACAAAAACTCTCTATATTTTGTAAAGTGATTTTGGTTTTTATTGCTGATTTTTTATTTCTATTATTGTCTTTTATTTTCATAATTTTGATAATGATACCAAATTTCCCCTACACTATTTAATATTAATATTAAAATTAGATATAACTTATAAATATAACCCATAACACCTAAAAGTAGTTTGTATCAATTTAACCAAATAGGTCTTAAATATACTCGTTATTTCTAATATGCTCGAAAGGTTTAACGTCATAAAGGAGAGGAAAATTAGTCTGTGTTTATCAAACATGAATTGGTATGTATATGAGCATCAATTGTTTTGTTGCATGGCTCCTGAAGAATTTACTTTATTTCTCTAAATCTTTAGATCAAGTAAGTGAATATGTGAACTTTTCATCACTTGGATTGCGATTATGTGTCTGAATATAGCACTAGAGAACACTGAAAATGTTAGGGCTTGTTTGGCATCCACCCCGCCTGAGACTCCAAATTGTCTTATACCAAATTCAAAAAAAAAAAAAAAAAAAAAAAAAAAAAAAAAAAAAAAATCACTTCATCACTCAGCACACTCCCTCGCCGACTCTGCACTCTGCACTCTGCACTCTCCCAACAGAGCAAATACACAAATCACCTCGAATCAGCAGCACCTCATCGCCATGGCAGAGAACAAGTAAGTTTCCTCTCTTCCCCTCTCAATCTCTCTTTCTCTCGCATCATCAACATTGGTTTCCTGATATATCACAGAGCCGCTGAGGAGGACAGCAAGTTGCCGATCGATCGAGAGACAGCAGACGATCAATCTGAACCGATTAAGGAACGTAAGTAGATTTCACTTCAGATTGATGATTTCCTGATCATGAAAAAGGCACCCTTTGCGTCCATTTCTTTCATTTTCTTTTTCTTTTGGTCTGACGTTTAGAAGAGACTATTAAAGGTTCAGTTTTTCTTGGAAGAATTCAAAGATTGGTTTGATTTCGTGTGATACGAAGTTATAGATATCTTCCGTTGCTCAAATCAAAAGGATTCTTATCTTTTTTTGTGTGTGAGCTGTATCTGACTGTTTGAATCCGTGCGGACCGTGATGGTTATGTTGGCTTTGAATGGTTTTGGTCTGAGTTAGACTGATGTGAGGGGGGATTCGGATCTGATTGTTGGATTTATGTGCGTTATTAGAATGTAAGAGTAAGCCCAAAGTTCCTTAGTGTATATCGTTTCCTTTATTTTCATTGAGCCTTCGCGTGAGGCGGCAAATATGATCGGTTCCTTGTAGCTTTGACTCTCTTAGCTTTCGTCTACAGATGATGTTCGGCCTATTCCCGTTGCACCAATTAGGTTCAGCTTCACTGAACTCAAGCTTGCGACTGAGGATTTCTCCACTGAAATAGGAGATGGGGTATCAGCAACGGTATATAAAGGGGTGTTGGTCGACGGCAAGGTTTGAAGCATGATTTGATTTGTATGTCAACAAGGGTTACTTATCATACCATCCCCTTACACACTATCTGTCCTATTTTAATTTGTGTAGGTCATTGCGGTGAAAAAAATGTTGCAGAAAAATGACTTCATGCTGGAGTATGGCATGTTATCCAAACTGCAACATCCTAATGTGGTGAACATGTTAGGGTACTGTGATGAGGGCAAGTATGGGATGATCGTGCTCGAGTATCTCAGCTTAGGATCGTTAGATAGTTACATCCATGGTATGGAATTGTTGAATATTTTTTACAGCAGTGTTGTCAAATAATAGTTATGGTTGTTGAAAAGATAGCTAAAACTAAGTCACGAATGACTTGAATTTGCAGATCACAGCAATAAATCTCTGGAATGGAATGCAAGAAACGGCATTGCCTTGGGGGTTGTGCGTGCCTTGAAATATCTGCATGAGGAGCAAGATCCTCCGATCTTGCTTGGAGACGTATGGGCAGTCACTGTGTTACTGGATGATCAGTTAAATGCCAAATTGTCAGATTTCGCGTTCTCAATAGATGGTCGAGAGGATTGCTGGGGAAGTAATTTTGTTTATGAGAAACGCGCGGCAGATATGCAGCAATTCGGGACAATGTTATTGGAGCTACTTGCAGGACAAGAAATGAAGGACCAAAACCTTGATCCATCCGATGAGCAGTATGATCTTGTAGCATGGGTAAATTTGTATTCCATTCTTTTGTTTGTTTGTTAAGTTACAGTCTCTCTCATTTTAAATCTTCCAAATCTATTACTTCAGGCACATGGTAGATATAGTCTGGGCAAGGGAATCACACCCGATCCACGCCTCACTGATTATCCCACGAGGGATTTCCATCGCACTTTTACCATTGCACTGCTTTGCACCGTGACTGACACCTGGCTTCAAGCTACAGCTCGAGAAGCATCAGATTGTCTTTTTTGTCTACAGAACCCTGAGAACTCGCCGCCAACTAGCCCCGGGGAAGAGACAGGAAGAAGAGACAACACTGATATTGAAAACCTTCTTGAGAAGAAGTTGAAGGTGGCAAAAGAGAAGGAGAAGGAAAAGAAATAGAAGGAAGAGGAAGAGAGGGAGGAGGAAGAGTAGAAGAGGAGGAGGACATGACGAGCAGAGAAACATCTTTTAAGTAATTGTAGGAAACTTACACGGCCGATAATCATGATTTGAGTTTATGCTTTGCTTATAATATTGTTTTTGGAAAACAAACGTTGATATGAAAAGAGTAGTGTAGAAATGATATGAACTTCTGGTGATGAAGCTGAAGTGCTTTTGGCAAAAGAGTGAGTAGAATTTTTAAGTATAGCAATGCATTTTCTATCTATTTGTATGCATTATTGTTCGGTGAATGAAAGAGCCAATCCGCTGTTTCCATGTTTCACCTGTCGGCGACTAAGTAGATTCCAGTTCTGATTTGTGATCATTGCCATATCTGGTATGTGGTCCTTGTTGTGATCCTTGTTGATCAATAGTGTGGCAGTGCTCACGAAGTATTATGTGTATTTGCGTGATCAGGAGACTATCATCCTAGAAACCAAGTTGGTTGCAGATCGGAATGAGAGGGAAGTAGATCACATCGTTAGTCGAGAAACCAGAGCAGCGAGGAAGGATCATGATGATGAGCATGACAGTGTTGCAATGGAAAGAAAAGAGGAGTCACAGGTTCAATTCTAGAACGAAACAGTGAATGATGTCGTTGATGAAATTGAGAATGCTCTGCCGCCTCCGGTTACAAAGCGAAGAGGTAGGAGAAGAAGGAAAAGGCATTCGAACGGAAAAGGGGCAGCTAAGTATGATGGAGGGACTGGTGTGAATTTGAACACTGTAACCCCTCTACCACCTCGGCCTCCTCCACCACCAGCAAGATAGTGCAAGGTCGACACGAGTTCAAGTCCGGAGTCATGTGCTTGTTGGTACAGTTATGTTCACACCCTTTCGAGAAGATACAGTGCTGGTTTGATCGGGGATTTCAAGTCACTTGATCAAGGGAAGGATATGTGCCTATACAGCAAGAACTCGGGCTTAGGTTCTTCTATTCCCAACTCCGATCTTGTGTTCTCGGACTTGGGATGGTTAGCTATGAATCAGTTCTTGCTTGAATTCATATTCCGCAACAGGATAAAACAGTATGATTGTTTAACCAATGATTCATCTCCAGCAACAGCAATCTTTGTACCTTTTTATTCTGGCCTAGACATTGCTAGACACCTGTGGAGTGCGGATGCTAAAGTGAGGGACGAATCCTCCCGTGAGCTGGTCAAGTGGCTAAAAGGAAGGCCCAAGTGGAAGCGCCATTCTGGAAGAGACTGCTTCTCTGTTGCAGGAAGGATAACTTGGGATTTTCGCCAATCAGAAAACAGGAACGATCCTGACCGAGGAACCAGGTCACTGTACTTGCCTGAGGCAAAGAACATGACTGCTTTAGTGACCGAATCCAGCCCTTGAAACAACAATGACTTCGGGATCCCATATCCAACCTACTTGCACCCCTTCAGCGATGACGAAGTACTCTATTGAAGAACAATATGAGAAAGCACAGGAGAAGGTACCTCTTCTCATTTGCAGGCGTGCCTAGGCCTGACCGTCCTGACGGAATCAGGAACCAGATCATCACTCCATGCCAAAACCCGAGAGGAAAATGCAACCGGCTTCACCGTAACAACTGAGGCAACAAGTGCCATAAACCGGCCGAGTTGATGAAGGTGTTCCAAAGCTGAGTTGATGAAAGTGTTCCAAAGCTCGACATTCTGCCTGCTGCTTCCCGGAGACTCCTACACCAGAAGATCTACCTTCGGCTCTATACTGATTGGTTGCATTCCTGTGTTTTTCCATCCAGGATCTGCCTACATTCAGTACCTATGGCATTTCCCTAGAGAATTCACAAATACTCCGTCTTCATATCCATGTATGACATTAGAGAAGGGAAGGTTAGCATCGAGAAGGTGCTAACCAGGATATCGGTACAATGAGTAGCTGCGATGAGAGAGGAGGTCATAAGTTTGATACCGAAGATTGTTTATGCAGATCCTAGGTGTAGATTAGGGACTGAGGATGCGTTCGATATATCAGTGAAGGGAGTATTGGAAAGAGTACGGAAGATTAAGGAGGATATGAGAGCAGGGAGGAATGATAGTTTTGGTTATGATGAGAGGACTGCTTGGAAGTATAGATGGCTTGGGAAGTTGCAAGAACATGAATGGGATCCCTTCTTTTCCAGCACATTTGAGTATCCCAAATAATAATACTGTAGTATATTTATTCTTTCTTTGATTTTTTCCCCTCTCGAATCTACAGTACAGATTCAAGTCTACAATACAGATAGGAAGCATACATGAGTTTTCATTGTATTCTTATCTTAGTGGATGCACCATAATTCATGGCCTTTTGAGTTTGTCAATGTTTATCGATATATAGGCGGATAGTCCAGTATTCTCCTATATATGATGGACTGTCAGTTTGTTTCGGCAACCTCTGATAACCGATGATGACTTACACCTAACCAGGATTGTTAAACCCAATTTATCATGTCGACAAAGGATCTCCAAAATGAATATCAGCATGTATGGAATGCTTGCACATTCTAAGATATATTGTTTATTATCATTTCAAGTTGACAATGGAAAGCGATGTACATAACTTCGGCGTAGTTCTTCTGGAAATGCTGTATGGGCAAAGAACACTAACAGAAATGAAAGGAATGAGAGTGTTTCACTATGCAAGAAAACGTAACTGGCATATACACGACAAGCAAGAGGTAAGGATCTTGGCTATGCCGATACAATATCGATGGTGCATACTAGTTGATCATACTTATACAGGAGTGCTTGGCATTTTATCCCTATGAAAGACTAACGATGACGGATGATGACCCAAGTCACACATGAGTTGGAGCCATGGAGCATATTTTTAATAAAGAACATCAGATCTCCGATACTGATCCATCGAGTGCAAAATATAAACACTTGAGCGGAGGAGGTAAGATCAACTTCTTTCTAGAATGAACGCGCCACCAAAGCTATAGATGCAGTTTGGGTCCCAATCGGACCGCCATACATAGTGACGGCTTACTTGGGACCCAACCGCTTCCACATCAATCTTTCTTATAATCACATGAATAGAAAATTGATATTCTATTCATAAAAATAACTCGACTCTCACAAGATGTGGAGTTTGTGAGTTTTTAACGCTAGAAAAGATGATCCCATAGTAAGCCAAATCATAAACTGCTAAGAAAAAATTGACGTCTAAAAAGTGAAATGCACAAATGACAAAAGCTGAAAGAGCAGTGCTTCTAGGTTTTGCCTGAGGCTTTGATGTTTCACCAAATTTGGTAGAAGCTTAGTAGTCTTTGTCATTCGGAAATTTGGTGATGCTTACAAAGACGCTCCAAGCATTCCACGACCTCTGTCATCTTTGGTCGGGTAAGATACCTTGGATAGAAGCAGGAGGAAATGAGGCTAGCCAAGATGTAGACGCCATCCGGATCGTACAGGCATCCCATGTTGTCAGCCAACCTCCGCACTGTTTGCTCATCACGACGTATTTTGTAAAACTCAGAGACATGTTCAGCCAGGTGCTCTCCATCGAATATTTCTGTAAGCCTCAGTCCAGAAAGCATCACCAGTAGCACCACTCCAGAGCTAAATACATCACTCATTGTGCTCAAAGAATCTGGCAGCCAAATAGGTGAATAACCATATAAAGGTTAGGGATAAAATACCAACCAAAAGCACCAATGCCCAATGATGCTTCGCGACTGAACCAAAGGTAATTTTGCTATGATCAATTGATCAATTTAATTATATACCTGGAAGAATTTTCTCCGGAGCTATAACACATCCCATATCAGGATTTGACCATCTGTGGTCAACCAACCCAAAATCAGATAATTTTGCATTAAAATCCTAAAGTGAACAGGTAATATAGTTAGGGGGAAAAAAAATGCAAGAAAGCTTCTAGATGCCAATGTTCCAAACCAGATATATTTACCTGATCTAGCAAGATGTTACCAACTCTTACATCTCCATGTATCACTGGTTGCTTCTGACTATGAAGGAATGCAAGCCCCTTTGCTGCCTGAAGAGCAACCTTCAGACAGAAGTTCCAAGAAAATGGATAATGTTGCTGACATCCTACAGAAATGACGAGAGCATCATCTCCAGCACTCAAAAGGTATTTTCAGTTCTGATACTAGGAATCCATGATGCGTCTCAACATTCACAATTAGTTGAAGGAATCACCGAATCACTGTTAAACCCATTTTAGGGATTGGAGTAAGAAAACCTCACCCTTATTTTGATAGCCATGTCCAAAACGATGGTCCTCAAGACTGCCTCCAGACATGAATTCATTGACCAGAAACACATGATTGTCGTCTAAGCAATAACCAATCATCTTGACAAGCTGAGGGTGCTGGAGGCATCCCAAGATATTTAACTTGGGCAAATTCATCTGAACCTGGTGAGATAAATAATAGATTTAAGTTGAGCAATAACAAAGAATAGCAGGAGTCCAACAGGGCATAAAACTTGCACATTATAATAAAAAGTCCATGGCACAAACATTGTACGTGATCGGCTTACCCCAGATGAATAACAATGTGGACAAAAGATGTGCTGTACTCACACATAGTTATACGATTTTAATGAGAATCTGTGATGTTACTGAACGTCTTGTGTCCCGCATATCATTAGTTCACTAATGGTCTAGTGATAGGCGACCCGACTTTAGGATCATAGTTTTATGGTCTTTGAGGTCATCAAATCAAAAGTCAGTGGGTGCAATAAATCTATTATAAGTATATAATGCTAGAGAGATCATCATCCTAATTGAATATAATGAAGCACTTGTATGAATATAAGGTATGTATAGACCTGTAAGCTAGATTTTCACCTAGACCACAATGCAGCTAGGATCCAATTGTGTCAACTGATGTCCACCAGTTACATTTAACTAGTTGATATTGAGTTCCCTTCACATGTCGCAGACCTCCAATTTCTCCTACACTGGTATTGAGTTCCGAGTATTGCAAATGAGAAAACAAACCTCAAATAGCTTTGGCTTCTTTGTTGGTGAGTCGTCCATGAATCCCAGGTTTGAACGAGATTCTTGTGAAAAACGTACACTGGGTTGGTGTAACAAAATACAAAAAGGAAACAAAATTAGGTATGTAGATCTATAGTTGAAAAGGCAATCTATAGTTCTTTTCTCATGAGTAGTGCTATATGCAGTTTGTCACTATATACTAATTGAGAGAGATCAAACTAAGATACTATTTCCTTACACTCCATAATCCTCGTCCATAATGCCTACTACGCCTTGGGGATAAGTTCAACTCTCAGGGTGTTTTTTTTTTTTTTTTCAATTCTTCTTTCGAAAAATTCAGCTAAATCAACATTTCTTGAGTCTCAAACATTCTTAAAACACGAGGCTTTGCTACCAAGAGCTCACACTTCCTATTCGTCGCGGCCATAATATTGTATTGGCTACTCCACCTGTGCATTGCAGCCAACATTTGCCTGCGATGCATCGGACCCATTGACCACGAACTTCACGTTCAGTAGGAGGGAACTTCCAATAAGAAAGAGGGCAAAGGACATTGTATCGCATCCAACATTGCATGATAAGGTTATGCAGCTAGTCTATCATGATAGGCCAAATTTCAATCTACAGCGCACTCATATTTATGGGATACATTACCCTGCTAAGTTAAACATAGTACTGCTGCTTTGAAGTGCATATTTTAGAACAAGAATCAAAGACATGACACTTCGTAATAATCAGAGACATGAATAAGGCATCACAGTTATTACCGAAAACCAGCGTCTGTGAATTCCATATGCGATCCATGTGGAACCTAGTCACTGCAACAGGGGTACTTTCCTTCGACGAATCATCTGGAACAAGATACCCTTTGTGAACTGATCCTAACAAGCCGCCGCGCAAAAACCCTTCATCGTCGAATTTATTGGTAGCAAGTTCCAGGTCAACATAACTAAACTCCCTCAAAGTAAAATGGTTCGCTAGAACTTCATACGAAGATGCACCAATCTCTTGTTCCCCTGCTATATTTAAAATCCAAAACCAATCATCTGATATTGAAAGCAACATGTGATCATCACTAACGTTACGGACAAACAATCACGAAGAAAGATTTGTATGTATACGAGTAGAGAAAACAGTCTCTCTCTCATATCTGTTGATTTCGGGCACCATCAAACAATTCATATTGAATCTATGAAATATCACGAGATCCCGTCCATAATCATATCGCTCCTAGCTTCCCTTTTTAACTCATATTTTCGCATCAAATTGAAAGGAACTACCGCAAAAAATAATTGATTTCTGCAACAGAGCTCGATAAAGAAACCCCCCTCAAGTCATTACTCTATTACCAAATTGATTCAAACCCTAGCAGACAAAATGATTAAAAAAAACTGATAAAAGAACACAAGCACACAAAGATAATCTTTTCTCTTTTAGTTTACTTTCAATCCTAGTTCTGAAACTCTTAAAATTGTGATGAATTTCATCCCTTCGTTTTCCAGTCTTGACTCGTACATCTAGTAAATTGACTCGACTCGGACCAGTCTTTGAGTGACTCGGACGAGTTACATGAACCTGCAAGTTACCCTACCATGTTGAAACTATTTGTTGTCGACTCGTACGAGTCAAACGAGTTTGATAACTATGATCATCAGATTGAAAAGTTACTACCCGTAGTCTAGTATATAGCTAGATGGCTGATAGCCAAAACAAAAACATAAAACAGTTTATCCCTGATCTAGAGCTAAGAGCCAACCAAGATTGAACAGGCCAAGGAAAAAAAAAGCAACCACCTTTAATTTTGCATAAAGTATGAGAGGAAGAAAACATATAAATTATAACTAGTCGGATCTTTGCTATCATCATACCAAACTAAATCTTAGTTTTCAACGATGAATCATCTTAGAATTTTAGTATAGTTCCAAGTAGCAAATACTATAGTGCACACAATTTCCTAAAAATAATGTCGAAAGGGTGAGATATTAGAATTGGTTTCTAAATCATAACAGAAAAAAGATAACATTGAAAAGCACACATCTCAAAGGAATACCAATAGATTAAGTATTTGTAAATTATCTTTGTTCCAAAAAACCAAGACATGAAGGGAATGATAAAGGATGTCTGATTCCCATTTGCACAATGCATCACGTGGAAAAGAATACAAGTAAACATTCAGAGGGCTTTATAGTTCAATGTTCAAAAATCTGCACCCTAAATAGTCCAAACAGCCAGCATCTAATCTAACACAACAAAAAGTATAACAAAAACATTTCCTGTCCAAAAAACAGTAGGAACAAATCTCTTTTCAGAGAAAGAGTCCATGAAACGGCTTCCGACATATAGTTAGTCGATGGCTGATACAACAGAAACAAAGGCCCATGAATAGACGAAAAATAGCAAGCTATCATGGAAACTATTAGGTCATTCATGCCTCAGATTCACACATATATGCCAGAATACAAATCTACATCAACTCAACAGAGGAGCTGGTGGATAGAGGAAAGGAATTCGCTATAAACATATCACTATAAGTCAGAAGGAAGTATGCATTAAAAAAAGACCAATATTCACATGTACAGGCAGTAAAGAAGCACGTACAGGTCACATCATTTCACTCGTTACAATGGTACTAGATAAACAAATCATAATATAATAACCATGATACTGGGAAGCACGTCAAATATAAAGCTTCGTTATGCATTGGCCTTGCAGCAATGAGCACTTGAGCACTTGAGGTTAATTGAAGTAGACTAGGAAAAGATTTCCAGTCTGAGATTAAACAACTTGACAAAAAATGAATCCTAGCCAGTTCATGGAAATGCGTTTAGGGAGTTAATTTCTATGTGAGCATAACGACAGTAGGACAGTTGTAACAGAGAGAACGACCTCACAAACAAATAGGACGAAGTTCATCCTCTCCAACCACCAATGTGGCAAAAGAAAGCGGATCTCTTGACGAGTGTTTGACTAAGGCCTGCCAGAAGACCCTGCTTATGTAATCTAGGACAATCCGACTCATTTCTTTAAAAAGAGGGAGTGAGCCTAGTGCCCAGACAGTGGGTTGCATGTAATATGTGTTACAGAGCAGAACGGGAGGGATGACATTGTGTTTCAAGGCCGACATGAGAAGTTTACAAGTATGGCTTGCACAATGAGATGTTTGCGCAGCTGTATTAATTAATTGATCCTTGATACAATCAGATGGCGATGGAAAGATTCTCAACACCATATCCAACGGTCCTGACACTAATGCTGCTTTTGCGGTCACGCCCCTTCATGATATTATAAGCTTATGGCCTACACTTCGTTATGATTTCCAACAAACTACCACACTGGATAATCTATAGAGTCTTTTCCAAAACAATGAAACAACACAAGCACTTTGGAACTTGACACATGCTCCAACAAATATAAAAACACTGCACCTAATGGCTAATCCCATGGCATCATGACAATTAAGAGCACGCAGGGTGGAGTGTTCTTACCAAGGTCAAAGGTAACCAAGCAATTTTATAACCCCCCCCCCCCTCTCTCTCTCTCTCTCTCTTCCCCTCTTTTCTCTCCTCTTCTTACCCTGAATCTCTTATTTACAGGAAATACATGCACCCAGTAGTCTCCACATTGTGCAACCATAGTGCTTACCTGTACACGCAAGGAGCAATATCAACCACAAAGTAACAAAATGAGGGAAAAAATAATGAAAAAGAAATAATATCAAGGGGAATTGTGTTTAGTCTTTGTTAGGGTGAGATTTCATATGCTTCCACTAAATTCAGTTTGCATCTCTGACATTTTCTATTGCATCCTGTTGACATCAACAGAATCAACTTCTATAGTTCTATTGCACTATTTGGTAGACACTGGACACATAAAACAAAACTGATTTTCTATAAATTGTAGATCTAACCAATTACCATAATTTCATCAGATGCTACGCACCATGATCTCTTTTTGTTAAGATTTACACTTCATATGTTATAGCAACTAGCATATCTCTGGCATATTCATTGAATCCTATTTAACTAATACAAGGTAACGTACTATGACTACATATGTATTGTTCTGAACGTCAACATACTTACATGTCACTATAGCAGGCTATGAAATAAACTCATGAAATCAGAAGCCTCAGCAGACAAAGATGAACAAATAAAAAAAATCCCCAAAACAACCCCTACACATCACCAAGAATAAGGACCTGGGTCCTCAGCAGTTGTTCTCCAACCGCACAAGTATGCAGATTGGTTTGATTTTTATTTTACTTTTTTTTTCAATTAAAAAATCTGGAAAAAAAAAATAAAATAAAACCCCTAGGAAATAACAACCCTAAAAAATTAAAACCTAAAAAAACTTAATAAAAATAACCCATAATAAATTATACCCATAAAAGAATAAAAAAAAAAAACCAATCCTTAGACCACTAAACAAATCTGAACCGACGCCCCGATAAAGGACTGCATCAACAGCTCCATTTCCCCAGCAGCCGTGGATCCATTTCCGAGAATAGGAAACCCTAGCGGACAAAGATGAACAAAAATGCCCAAACAGCATGAAAAAGAAACACGAATCAGCCGCCGATTAAGGATTATTACCTTGTCGTTGGTTGGTGGGAGAAGAAACAGCAGCAGCGCTCACACGCAAACCCGGAGGCGGCAACCGGTCCAGAACTTGAAGATGGATCGACCTCGACCGCTTCAACCTTAGGGGATCAACATCCATCGGCGCATCATCATCGGTGAATTGAACCAGCGGTGAACCAAAAATTGCTGGTTCAGTGTCGATGGGATCGGTTAGGGTTTCAGATTCGCCCCCTGATTCGAGGAAGGCGTCCGACGAGAGGCTCTGGTGTTCGGCTATGGATGGCATGTTGTTGAACGATGGATTGGAGGATAATACGCAGGAGGCCGTGGCGTCGAACGAGGAGAGGCGTCGGGCTGGGCACGGTAGCGATGTTCCAACCGTTTCTCCTTTTATCGTGTTTGCGAGGGATTCGACGAAGTTGGGGCCTTGGTTTTGTGAAACAAAATTCCTACACCTGACTTAATACAATAATGATAAATTTTATAAGCGTGATAATTTTTTCGGAGATTTATTAAATAAAAATGTTTTTACAGTTGTGAAACGATGTAATGAATTGTATTGTATTATTTTTTTATTTTATATATTTTGTATTATCTTGATCGGATACGTAGGATGATATAATATTAAATCGATATTGTGGGATGATTGAACGTTATTTTTTTAAAAAATGACGTGAAACATTAATGATAGTAAACGTTATGTAATATAATCGAAATCATATCGTTTAGATGAATAATGAAATTTCTTAAATTGCACAAAATAATACATGAAGGGAGAAATGTTGTAATATTTATTGGACGGACGGAGTATATTAGATAGATTCATAATTTTTTTTTTTGATGAAAAAATTATTACAAAAAAAATATTATATATATTGAGACGACTTAAATGAAAAATTATTACAAATAATATAAGATGAAGATAATATATATTTAACAAAAACAATATACATTTTTTTTTCTTTTTCTTTTTTTTAATGGTGTTCATTGCTCTCCTTCAGAGTTGCGTAAATCAAGGATATGTGAAGGGATAACATACTCCCCAACATCTCGCATATAACAAGAAGATACATAGAAAGCTAATTCACGACCCAACACAATCTATAACCTCACCGAACACAAAATGACATCATCATCATCCATCAAACGTCATCACACAACACCATCGAAGTCTAGCGTCATCCCCTCTCAACATGATGTTGCCTCCCGTCGTTCATCCGTCACCAACATCGCTCATTCCCTCTTCAATTCTATCAAAGAGGTTGGCTGGAGTGTGATCATGCTGCAAGGATATAACTCTCTCCGACCGCTCTACAATAGATAACTCTAAAGTAACATCAGATATCGAATTATGGATCATTCCCTCGATCCCTTCGTTGTTCAGTTATGTAGTATGCTTTTCAACACTGTTTCCTCATGATCAAAGGATCCTAAGATACAATCTATCGATCATCACAGCCAATTTTGCCATTCTTAAAATGAAAATCAAATTCTTCAATGTACATATTAAATAGTAATATAAAAAATCAAAATCAATATAAAATAAAATAGGATATAATAACTATATATAACAGTAACGATCCTAAAGTGTTTATCCCCAACTAAGAAAACATAAGAACACGTGGTAACCACTTGAAATATATTTGCAGTAATGAACTACGGTGATGCGTGTGAAACATGTAAATAGTGAAGCCATTGATGATACTTCGTGGATTTAGCAGAGACATATATATTACCACACCTTGGCATTCAAATAAAAATTTGGTTAATCCTTCACGATTTTGTTCAACGTTGGTCGGGGACAATGATCCAAATATAACCACAAATAAACAATCGGTTAAAACAAGCACAACGGCTAAGCCAAATGAGGTGTAATAGTCATAACATACACAATGTTCCTTATTGATGGTGTTTTCTGTTGGCAAATTTTAACTTTTGCCAATTGACATTGCTATGTATAATATAAATAATAACAATGCTATTTTTACTAACTCACCCATGATGATGAACACGGCCATGTTACAGAAAAAATTGGCTATAGTTGAGATCAAAATATAACTTTGACAATTACAAAAATGACTATCGTCATTAGACTTGCTCTAACAGGAATACAACACATGACGACTAAGCCAAGAAACCTCCAGAACCCCAATTCGTCAATTCCATACACAATTCATAATAGTCACATTCCAAACACTCCCACATCACTAATCAAGAATGCACAAGTAACTTAATGGATGAAGGTGCCGTGCTGCTGTTTTGCTTAATAGATGAGGTCTTCCTGTTTCAATAAACTTGGTCAGCCCTTGTTGTGTCAGCAGTCTCTGGTAATCTATGATGCTCATTGAGATACTCCAAGCCATTCACGCATTGGTCATTGTTACTTTTCAATACTTACGACCTGGATGGACATAAATGAGGTAAGACAACATGTAGGCACCCTTGCGATCATACGGACATCCCATGTTGTCAGCCAACTTCCACACCGTTTCTTTATCCGAGGTCCATTCAAGAAAGGTCTCGGCATAGGGAATCAGGAGCTTTCCATCAAGTTCTTCTAAAGGTCGGAGACCAGAAATCAGAACCAGTAATACCATTCCAAAGTAACAGAAATCAGTTCTTGTAGTCAAACAACCTGACACCAAATCAAGCGAATACTAAGAGCTAGAGGATGGAAATTTCAAAGAAAAGCAAGTAAAATACAACCAGCGCTGAAATATACTTTCAGCTCATGTGACATGCTACTCTGAACTAGTACATGAAAACGTCATATTCGATGCAATGACCCGCGCATTATGGTTTCAGTCATGTACCTGTCTCCAAGTAGCTTGGAGGTACATATCCAACCGTCATGAAATAACGGAACGAAGTCTCTCCTTCAAAATGTCCCTCCTTAACCAGCCCAAACTCAGCAAGCTTTGCATTGAAATCCTATTATTAAATAACAATAATACATCATATCAACAGCAAGGAGCACAATGGAAGAAAAGCTTCTAGATGTCCACATTTCAAAATAACGATGCTTACCTTATCTAGCAAGATGTTACCAGGTCTTCGGTCTCCAATGAATCACACTCGGTGTCGCCCATTTGCAGCCTCAAGGGCAACCTTCAGGCGAAGGTTCCAAGAAAATGGATGATGCTGTTGACAACCTGAAGCAAAGATGAGATTATCATGATGATCATGCATAGAATCATCGGCAGTTCCAAAACACCAAACTCAAAATGTGTCTGGAACAGTCCCATTCACATTATGGGCAAGCAAAATACAACAAAGCAGTTTATGGATCTAAGTATGCAAAATTTACCATAATTTTGATGGCGATATTTGAAAAGCTGGTCCTCTACACTGCGTCCAGACATGTATTCGTTAACCAAAAGCAGATTATCTTTCTCTATGCGGTATCCGATCATATTGACAAGATAAGGGTGCTCAAGGCGGGCTAAGGAATTTAGCTCTTCAGGGCTGATCTCAGCCTGGTTGAAAAATAATTAAATAAAAAGAATAATAAGTTTAAGGGATGTTGGAGTTCGACGTGGTAAGGTGGTAGTAGACGATAAGTGTAATATAATAAAGAATAGATGGCACACACACACGCATGAAGAACATGAGCAGCTCAACCTGATGAATATTTACTGTAGGAAAATAAATTACCCTGATGAGAGTAAACTAAAAAAGCATGAAGCGCTTGTTCTGTTTGCTTTATGGTGGATAGAAGATCACAATCTTAAATCAAACATCGAGAAATGAATAGTGTTTTTCATTACCATCAATAAATGAAGTCGATAATTAATGGTAGTCTTGCTAAGCCTCTTCACCACAATAGGAGTGCACTCGCTCAAAGCATTGGCTAGTGCGATGTACCCTTTATATACTGATCCATGATCGACTTCTCCCAACAATCTTCCGTCATGGAAATTGTCAGTGGCATGCACCAGATCTGAGTAACTAAACTCCCCCAAATTAGGGATATTCACTAGTGTTGATTGCTCCTGACCCCATGACTCAGCATCCACCTCTTGTTTTCCTGCGTAATTAAAACGAAAAGCAGTAAATCGTGAATGGAAATGAACATCTGATTAATTAGAACCACTGTTAGTATGTTCACACTTTAACCGCTGTTATGTAACAACTTGCTGAGTACTTTCTCGTCCATCTCCTGTATTTGGGCGGTATCAACTAGTCACAAGAAGTAGGATATTCTCGGATTAATAAAAGAATTTGCAAGTTACTATTGGAAAATTATTACTCGTAGCTTTCTCTGTTATTCACTTTTCACTTTCTACTGGCGGATAATTTTAGAAAAGTGAGAGCTACCCATAATCGTGTGTTGATTACAGAAAAAAGAGATCCAGCAAGACTCCTTTAATTATCAAATCACAAAATTCCTAGTAGTATATAGCTAGATCACTGCAGCCCCAACAAAAAGTTCATCAGTTTCTATCTGATAAAACTTGCACCCAAGCATAATATAATGACTAACATGGTAGAAGAGATCCAGTGAGCCTTCATCGATCATCAGATTGAAATGATTGAAAAGTTACTACCAGTATAGCTAAATGGATGCAGCCTGAACAAAAAGATAAAACAGTTTATCTCTGATCTAGAGCTAAAAGCCAACCAAGATCGAACAAGCCTAGAGAAAAAAATGGAACCACCTTTAATTTCGCATAAAGTATGAGAGGAAGAAAACATATAAATCATAACTAGTAGGATCTTTGCTATCATCATGCCAAAATAAATCTAGACACTTCATTTTTCTAAGTTTTCAACGATGAATCATCTTAGAATTTTAGTATAGTTCCAAGTTGCAAATAATATAGTGCATAAAAATTCCTAAAAATAATGTCGAAAGGGTGAGATATTAGAATTGGTGTCTAAATTATAGCAGAAAAAAGAAAACATTGAAAAGCACACATCTTAAAGGAATACCAATCTAGCTAGGATACATGAAGGCTGAAGCAGATTTAAATCAAAAACTAAAGGTCCAATAGATTCAGTATTTGTAAATTTCTTTGTTCCAAAAGACCAAGACCTGAACAGAATGATAATAGTTGTCGGATTCCAATTTGCACAATGCATCACGTGCAAAAGAATACAAGTAAATGTTCAGAGGGCTAAACAGTTCAATGTTCAAAATCTGCACCCTAAATAGTCCAAACTGCCAGCATCTAATTTAACACAACAAAAAGTATAACAAAAACATTTCCGGTCCAAAAAACAGTATGAACAAATCTCTTTTCAGGGAAAGAGTCCATTACACGGCTTCCGACGTATATTTAGTCGCTGGTTGATACAACAGAAACAAAGGCCCATGAATAGACGAAAAACAGAAGGCTATCAGGGAAACTATTAGGTCATTCATGCCTCAGATTCACACATATATGCCAGAATACAAATCTATCATCAACTCAACAGAGGAGGAGCTGGATGGAGGAAAGAAACTCACTATAAACATATCACAACATGTTAGAAGGAAGTATGCATTAAAAGAGACAAATATTCACATGTACAGGAAGCAAAGAAGCACATACGGGTCACATCATTTTACTCGTTACAACAGTACTAGATAAAAGAATCATAGAATAGTAACCATGATACTGGGAAGCACGTCAAATATAAAGCTTCATTATGATTTGGCCTTGCAGCAATGAGCGAGGTTAATTGAACTAGAATAGGAAAAGATTTCCAGTCTGAGCTTAAACAACTTGACAAAAAACGAACCCTAGCCCGTTCATGGAAATGTTTTCAGGGAGTTAATTTGTATATTTCCATGTGACTACAGCGACAGCACAAAAGTCATAGCAGAGAGAATGACCTCACAAACAAATAGGACGAACTTCATCATCTACAACCACCAATGTGGCAAAAGAGAGTGGATCTCCTGACAGGTTATATAACTGAGTGTTTGACTAAAGCCTGCCAGAAGACCGTGCTTATGTAAGCTAGGACGACTCATTTCTTCAAAAAGAGGGAGTGAGCCTGGTGCCCAGACAGTAGGATACGTGTAATGTGTTACAGAACAGAACGGGAGGGAGGGCATTGTGTTTCAAGGCCAACACCAGAACTTTACAAGTATATCTGAAATTCAGTATGCATCTCTGAAATTTTCTATTATACCTGTTGACATCAACAGAAGCAAATTCTATACTTCTATCGTACTATATGGTTGACGCATAAAACTAAACCAATTTTCTATAAACAGTAGAACCAACTAATTACCATAATTTCTTTTTGTCAAAGTTAACACTTCATATAATGTTAGACTAACTAGCATTTTGGATGGAATTTAAATTCCTTATCCAAAGCCATTTTCTTCAAGATTATGTTCAAGTATTCCATGGCTAGGACAAATAGATAAGGAGATATGGGGTCTCCTTCTCTGATTCCCATTTGTCCTTTAGGAAAACCATGGACAGAGCCATTAATATTCAAAGAGAACGAAGGGTTTTCCACACACACCATCACACTCCTTCTGAACTTATCAGGAAATTTTAGTCCCAGAAGCAACTTCCCAAGGAAGGACCATTCAAGGCTATCATATGCCTTCTGAATGTCAATTTTAATAATGCACCTAGGACTAATATTTTTTCGAGCATACCCTTTAACAAGCTCATGACATAAGATAACACTTTCAATTATGCTCCTTCCTGCTTTAAAAGCAGATTGAGCCTCATCTATCAAGGGGGTTATGACCAGCTTTAGCCTATTTGTTAAGACCTTTGTAAAGAACTTATACAAGACATTACAGCAAGCTATTGGTCTAAATTCAGCAGGTCTAGAAGCCATATTCGTTTTAGCAATCAGGTGCAGAACTGTAGCATTTACCTGTTTAAGGAGTTTACCTCTTTCAAAGGATTCCTGTACAGCTTTAACGATATCAGGTCCTATAACACTCCAAGCCTTTTTGAAGAATCTGGAATTAAAGCCATCAGGACCAGGGGTTTTTTCATCACGGATAGACCACACAGCTTTCCTAACCTCATCAGCAAGGATAGGTTTATCTAACAAGATTGCATGATCATGCTCAAGATATTTACCCATACCAAGAACCTCTTTACTCAGACTGTGTACTCCCTTTCCTTCCCAGAAGATTCTTGAAATGCCCCAGCATCTCATCTGCTATCTCAGAGTCCTGTGTCAGCTTATTCCCATCTGCATCATAGATACTAGTGATCATGGATTTCGCCTTTCTAGCTTCACAGACTGAATGAAAGTACTTTGTATTAGCATCACCCTCCCTACAGCAAGTAACCTTGCTTTTTTGCCTGAGAAGTTGGTGCTCCAAGGTCAACAAATCGTGAAGTTCTGCTGATAAAGTTTTCTCCTCATCAATCAACTGCTGAGTAACACCATCTTGAAGAGCATGCTGAATATCGAATAGCATTGATATACACCTGTTCACTTTTTCATGAACATCATCAAAGCATTCATGGTGCAGTCTCTTCAGAGGTTTTTTGAGACTTTGCAATTTCTTCATCACTTGATACATTGTGCAGCCTTCAAACTCCTTTTTCCACTCCTCCAGAACCAACTCCAGGAAACTGGGATGTGTACCCCACATATTGACAAACCTGGAAGGAGGCTTAGCTTGCTGCTGATTAAGAAACACGTTAACTATATGGTCTAAGATGCCATGAGGTAGGAATTCCACCTCCGTTCTTGGGAATTTAGCATACCAATCCCCATTGACCATAGCTCGATCCAACTTACATTGTATCCAGTTGCTAACACTCTGTTTATTTGTCCATGTGAATTGGGATCCTTTAGCAGGAACATCACACATAGCTAGATTCTCCATACAACTTCTCATATCTGAGCAAGGAGTCACATGTATGCCTTCATATCCTCTTTTTTCATGGATATGTAAGATAGCATTGAAGTCCCCCAGCATCAACCATGGCTCTTGCATATTGGCCCCAAATTCCTGCAAATTCCTCCACAAAAGAGTTCTCTGAGCCGCAGCGTTCCTTCCATACACAAAAGAAACCATAGAAACAAAGGAGCCTACTATGTTCGACGGTCTAACATGAATGACCTGGTCACTCCCAGCAATATACTGAATATCAACCACCAAAGGATCCCATAAGATCCAGATGCATCCTAATTCAGCATAGCAATAATTATTCAAGAACTTCCAAGAAAGGTTCACACATCCCTTTATTATTCTAGAGAACCTACTAGCTTTAACTCTAGTTTCCAACAAAGCAATAACATGAACATTATTCATAGCAATGAACTGCTTTATTCCCAACTGCTTGTGAGGGTGATTACGCCCTCGAATGTTCCATGCTGCAATTTTCATGTATTGGGTTCAGGAGGAATATCTTTATGCATTTCCTGGTGCTGGTCCATATGAGAAAGGTGATTCTGTGAAGTACCAGGGTCCTTCCTAGACTTGGATTTAGTCCCAGAGGCGACAACCTTCCATCCCTCCTCATCATCATTTTTCTGCTTGGTCATAGTGTCCAGGTGAAGAGTGTCCTTGCTGGGTACAACCGCCTGCTCTTTTGCATCAGGAAGGGTTTGCACTTGCTTACTATTTTTTGGCTTCCACTCCTGTTTCAGCTTCTGATTATCCTTGCTTTGCCAATAGCAGCCACTCTCCTTATGACCCTAGCAGCTACATAACTGGCATTGCTTCGACTACCATTCAAAAAGAACCTTCTGAGAATGCAGCACCCCCTTAACATCCCTCCATGGAATCTCTTCAACCAATTTCTTATTAATATCAACTTCCACCAATACACGAGCAAAGTCAATCCTCTCTTTTCCAGCAGTAAACTTATCAGCCATTAAAGGAATCCCCACCTTAGAAGCCAGCCTGCTCAGAGACTCCGGACTACAGCAGCTATAGTTCAGATTTGGCAATTGAATCCAGATAGGCAGCATACTGAGACGATCCTTGCTTAATACAAAGTCAGATTCTCATTCCCAAACTACCAGAGGTCGAGGCCCAAAGAACCATTTTCTCCGCATAACCCAATCCCTGTCTGCAGTATTATCAAAGCGTATAACAAAATAACCCTCTTGATGCAGTACAAGTCTGGAAATAGTCCTTCCTTGCCATCTCTTCTCAACATACCCTTTCAGTTGGAGTTCTGTCACACATTTCCACAACATGGAAAAGATACTCCGTAACAAATTTTCAACAACTCAGTAACAATCCCCATGATTCCATAACGCATGCATCAAGTAGTAACAATAATCACAATATCGATCCTATCCATCACTCACTGTCCCCTTTCCAAGCATACAACATTTCTTTCCATACATCAATCAAAATACTTGCATGCACAAGTTGAAACCCAAGTCCCAAAATGCAACTCGCAACAAAACAAGCACACAACAGTTCAATCAAAACCCTAAACCCTAACCCAAACCTTCAACGATATGAACAACAACAAGAACCAATAATCAATCATAGTCAAATCCAACCATCGAGCCAGACTACCTTATCCTTGGTTCCAGAAGAAGCACCAGCAGCCCTGACCCGAGTATCGACACGCCACCGCCGGCAACCAATCGGGAACTTCAGCATCGCTCACCGCCTTCGCCGCATCATCGGAGTGATGAACTCTATGGATGGGTTCGACGGCCACGGGTTCGGTTAGGGTTTCGGATTTGGAGTCGCCATTGGTGTTCTCATCCATTGTGATTTGAGAGAGGGAGATTGTACGAAGGCGCCGGCGACGGCGTCGAGGGATTCGTATTCGCTGGAGATGGATGAATACGGCGGAACAGGGCGGCGGGATACGGTGGCGAGCGGACGCGAGATCGGCGGCGGCCGGGGTTGAATATACCAAGGTTACATAAATCAATGAGAAAATAGCATAAAATTCTCTTTAACAAAGACGCATCATCTTTTTAAGTTTTAAAAATATATCAATGATCTTTTATTAATTTTTTTAAATAATATTTTACATTAAAATAATTCAATTATTGTTTAAAATTAATTAAAAAATATTTTTTTTATGAATTTATTTTAATATGATTTTATGTCAAAATAATATGATTTTTTTTACGGTGAAGAAGTTAAGTGTATATTTTTAAATTTTATGGGAATCATGTCTCACGATTCAATACTTCAAATGAGTTGTACCATTGGGTGTATTTGTGTTGGGATAAGATAAGATGAGATTATTAGTGTTGGGATTAATAATTTTGTGTTTATTTATTTCAGGATTATTTTTTATCCTGTGTTTGTTTATGATGAGATTAATAACTCAGGATAGGAATATATAATCCAATCCAATACTTAAATCTATCAAACACATGATAGATTATTTTGTATAAAAAACGATTAATCTCATGAGACTAATAGTCCCGGACTATTTAACTTTTTTCCTCCCCCACTATAAAGATTAAGTTAGATAGAAGGGGTAACTTTTTTCGGCAGATAGGTTCGTTCGAACCTTAGGTGGAGGTTGCTCGACGACGACAAACATGATTTCAGTCAAGATGGAGATTTATTGTTGTGACTACAAATCACACGAATCACGCTTCGTGTGCTGGCGTGCGCGGAGAATCACGCGGAGCCATGCGTATGTTGGTGTGCCTAATCACGCGTGGGTTTATTTTGGATATATAAGAGAGGCTAGCAGAGAAGCAGAGAGAAAGTAGAGAAGTGAGAAAGAAGAAGAAACTGTAGAGAGCAAGAGGAAGCTCTGGGGAGAGAGAAGCGTGAAAGGGGAAAAAATTCTTTTTCCACATTGAGTTACAAACACAAATATATAAAACACATTAAGGGTTTAAGGGATTTGTTTTAGAGATTATTATCTCTATCTCTTATTGTGAGATTTTCGATGTTTTGGGTGTAACTCTTTTGTATCTCCTCGTTTGATTAGTGGATTCTTTGTCGTCACGATCGTCCGTGGTTTTCTCCCGTAATGATTTTCACATAAAAAATCTTTTGTCTCATTTATTTTACGCACTTGTTATTATTTATATTATAATTAACAGCCTCATTGCTGATTTCATCTCCGAAGAAAGGTTACTGAATTGTGAGTTTGTAAAGGAAAGCGTGATCAAAATTCCTCCACCGCCCAAATCTGCCTCAGAAGTGTTGATATTATGGTAACTTTGCAGTATTGTTAGAACCTCTCTCATGATTGATTTTTTTATTCTGTTCTTGGTGCAGCACTTAGATGAGGGGAGGATTTTGAGTTTTGTCAGTCCAGAAAAAGATGTGGACGGTTTCCACCCGCTTAATATGGGCAATCTTGCAATGAAGGGGAGACAACCGGTGTTCATACCTTGTGCGGCCAAGGCTTGTATGGAGGTCTTACTGAGTTCTTGTGTAAAATTAACCGCAAAGAACGCCGTTGTGATTAGTAGAAGCAAGATAGTTGGTCTGCCAATATCAATGTTACTGCAGGTATGTGTATGCCGCCGCTAGTGCTATTCAGTTATGTAGACAAATATGAATGTTTCAGTATCATCATTATAATTAGAGCCATTTTTGTGGGCAGAGGCATCATGCGACTGTCAGTATTGTACATTCATTCACAAAAAATCCACAAGAGTTAACGTGTGAAGCTGATATTGTTATCACAGATATAGGCGTACCAGAAATTGTAAGAGGCAGGTGGTTGAAACCAGGTGCAGTTGTGATTGATACAGGAACAAATGCGGTAAAGGTAAGATATATACTTTTAGTCTTTCACATCCTTTGTCGACACGAGTTGTTTTCAGGGGGCAATCTCTCTATGTCAGCAGCATTAGAGTCAATCTCATTTGCACTGGATATGGTGTGGAATGGCCATGAATTGTTCATCCGAGTCGTCACTTCATGCTTGCTGAGAGATCTTATCTTTTTTTAATTAGTTTCACTTAACTTTCAGGATCCCGAGGGAAAAAATGGGTTTCGACTAGCTGGCGATGCATGCTATGAAGAAGGGGTCAGGGTTGCATCGCTCATTACGCCTGTCCCTGGGTCCATGCTTCTGTCCAATACCCTCGACTCTGCTAAGCATGCTTACAGGTTCGCCTGATTTGAAGGTTTACGGTCCATATTTTAACCAACAATTCCAAACTTCTATCGTTTGTGTATAGTTTCCTGTAGCCGTCTCTCTTTTCCCTCAATGATCAATTTGTCTTCCGACTTCATTGCTTGTAGCAGCTATTATTGGTCGATAGCTGCACTGTCCTCATGGTGTAACTTTGTGCTGGCGAGATTACTTTTACATGTCATCCTCGTTAATAGATATGTTTCTGAAAAATCTCATATATATGTTACCTGATTGAAAAACAATAGAACACTGTGAGTACGAACAATTCTTCTGCAACAGTCCGACAAAGCTGTTGTAATGTGTTTATTGTATACAAGAAATATGAATACGTCTTTCAAAACCTGAAGGCCTGAAAATTGGCGATTGGTTTATAATGTTGGATTCGGGCTGGATGGTTTTTGTGAGCATTTAGACATAACATCAGTAGAAAAAAAAAAAAAACAAAAACTTTTCTCATCCTGCTAAATCCATCCTAAGGTCTTAGATATCACCCAAAAAAATAATGTATTATTGGTTGGCTCGGCTAAATTTTATCATAGCTCTAAAATTCCCAGAAGTTATGACATTGTGATTAAAAAGATTATATTGTTAAGGAAATTTTAAGGAAAGTAATAGGAGATGCTACAACGATGATCAAATTTGTTGTGAATTTTTTTTTAATGAAAATTGCTCCTGCGATAATGTTGGTTTTTACATGTACCAACACTTTCGTCAAAATTTTAAGGTCTTTATCTTTTGTTTAGTGTGGTCATATCATAAACCATTTCAATAACGTGTTCAACAAGTTGCATATATATTTGTGTGAAGCACATAATTTTTTTTCCCTTTTTTTTATTGAAGAAAAAATACTGCTATATAAAGGGACATTCTACCTTGCGATTTCCTCTTCATCCATCGGGTCACCACTCGCCTTGTGAACCAGCGATCAACGATTCGCGGCACAATTCACAGGTACGATTTTCCCCCAATTTCTCCGCCTCTCAGTCTCCATCTCTCAAACCCTAACCCTAATTTTTCCCAAAATTCCCAATCACAAACCCCCAAATCTTCGATTCCGCTTCAAATCCTCGAAACCCTAGCTTTCCAATATCTAATCGGAATCAATTTCTCGCATTTCCATTCTCTAGCGTCGAATTCTGATCGATTTTTTGTTCAAATCAGATTTCCAGGGGCTGCAAATCCTCGAAACCCTATCTCTCCGATTTCAAATCGGATTCACTTTCTCGCTTTCCCTAGTTTTGAGTCGAATTCTGATCGATTTCGTGTTCAAATCAGATTTACAGGGGCTTTTAACATCGATTCGAGATGCCGGCGACAGCGGGTAGGGTTCGCATGCCCGCGAACAATCGGGTTCACAGCAGCGCGGCGCTTCAAACTCATGGGATTTGGCAGATGACGATCAAGTACGATCCCTATGCACCCAATAAGGAAGACAAGGGATCATCTTCTCAGGTCAACGCCAGCAGCGTAGAGCCGGAGGGGGAAAACGCCTATGCCAGCTTCCAGGGACTCTTGGCTCTCGCTAAGATAACGAACTCTAATAATCCGGATGAGGTTCGCGGGGCGTGCAAGAAGTGTGGCCGTGTCGGTCACCTTAGTTTCCAGTGCAGGAATTTTCTTAGCGTGAAGGACGATAACAAGGAGAAGGATGCTGATGAGATACAGGCTAATGTGTTGGCTGGGTTGGATAGGTTGAAAGCTAGTGTTGGGAAGGGGAGGAACTTGGGTGGTGAGGAAAGCGAGGAGGAGAGTGATGAGGAGAGCGACGATTCGGATTCTAGTAGGGATTCGGAGATCGAGAGGATTATTGCTGAGAGGCAGGGATTGGGAAAGAGGGCTAGTGGTAAATCCAGGTCTTCGAGGAAAAATGATTCTTCGGATGAGGACAAGGAGGAGAGGAGAAGGTCGAAGAAAATAAGTGGGAAGAGGGATGAAGTTGACAGTTGGAGGAAGAGGCGGAAGAGGGATGAATCTTCTGATGAGGATGAGGAGCGTAAGCGTAGAAGGAGAAGGGATACGAGAGAGAAGAGGAGAAGCCACCGCTACACAGATGATGATTCTTCTGATGAGGATGAGGAGCGTAGGCACATGCGGAGAAGGGATAGGAAGGAGAAGAGGAGAAGCCACAGATACTCAGATGATTCATCTTCTGATCAGGATGAGGAGCGTAGGCACAGGCGGAGAAGGGATAGAAAAAAGGAGAAGCCATCGATACTCAGATGATTCATCCTCTGATGAGGATGAGGAGCGTAGGCACAGGCGGAGAAGGTATAGAAAAGAGAAAAGGAGAAGCCATCGATACTCACATGATTCATCCTCTGATGAGGATGAGGAGCGTAAGCATAGGAGGAGAAGGGATAGGAAAGAGAAGAGGAGAAGCCACAGGTGCTCAGATGACTCTGAGGGTTCTTCTAAGGGACATAAGAGCAAGAGCAGGAGGACCTCATCAATGGAGTCCGATGGCTATCAATCAAGGAGCCCACACCATAGCAGAGAGTCGGAGCTTGCAGAAAAGAAGAGCCCCAAATACGCTGATGGCTATGCTGAGTGATTTTTTCAAGGTACCGAACTCTTATCCTACTTAAGAATGTGAGGACAAGTATGTCAAAAAATTTTATGATTTCTTCTAGGAT
>JAOVYX010006290.1:0-36716 GCA_035668315.1 Drosera spatulata | reverse complement strand
CACAAAAAGCCAAGCGGTGGATTATGAAATTTAAAAGGTGCTAAATTAGATCTGACCTATAACAGGATAACGGTGATGGGTAGTCATAGTGGGTGGATGATCTAGGATAAAAGTCTTTTTAGGGATAGCAGTTTGGTTTTGATGTCTAATTTTGATTTTTGTCACTTAATATGCGTTATTTCATTGTTAGAATTGTTTTATGGCATTATTTCATGTTTTGTATGTAAGCATATTTTTTTATTTATTTATTTGTTCATTATCTATCTATCTATTTATTTATTTCTTAGGGCATTAGAAAACAATCTCTATGTCGTCTTGACAGGACGGTGTACATCTCGTTCTTCCCAGACCCTGTCGTTAACCGGATTACTGGGTTTGTTGTTGTTGTTATTGTTATAATTCTCCAAATAAGTTTCTTTCACATACTTATGGAGGCAGTAGTGGAAAACCAGTATTAACAGATATAAGCTATCCTCGAAAGATTAGAAGGATGCAAAGTTGAAAACACTTGAGAATCCATGATGGAATTACTTTCGCTCATTAAACTGGATATGTATTATTGTCAAGCTAATTAACCAGATGAGAGCAGAAGATTCAGACATAATGAAATTGTTCCAGAATTATACAACTGATGCGCCCAATAACACTCAGAGAAGAGATGAGCCTTGGTAAATGGAAGCTTAACTTGAGAGCATGACAAATACATACCTTATGGGGCAGTTCAAGCTTATCCTTGATTCACCTACAATAATCTCGGAATCTATAATGCAGGGAACACAAAAAATGATAAAATGCGAAAATGAAGGAGAAAGAAAGAAAAGCAAAAGGGGGGAAAACCTCAGTACACAAGCGAAAGCAGTCCAAATCAAATACCATGTACATCATTCATAACAACCAATTTAGAATCTTAGATATACTGGCCAGTACAAGAATATCCTAGCATATTAACTCTAGATAAAAAGTAAAAACTACTGAAGAGACTAGGAGCATATGACCAAGGTGGCAACATGGATGCTATTTAAACATCCAACTACACGATCAGATAGAGTCTAGCCCTCCAACACAATGCAGCCAATGAGTAAAAAGCTAGTAGCTTTCAATAAATTCTAAAGGAGCATAACACCCGCTAACTCTACTATATTTGAGGGGAGATCTAGTTCGATAAGAATAACATGAACCCTGAGAGTGTGATGCGGAGCATTTTAAAAGGAGTCAGCTGGATATATTTCTGCTCATGCCCGATATGTTTTCTGTTTGTTATTTTCTTTTAAAAGTTTGTTTAGATTTGATTAGTTTGGGTATCTTTTGATTTTTTTCCACCAATTTCATATTTCTAGGAAGATTTTATCGTTTTCCTTAGTTTTCTTATTTAAAAACACTTGTATGTTCAGCTTTGGATTTCATTCAGAAATAAACACTTTTACAGATTCATTCTCTTAGCTCGTGGACTCGAGTTAATTCCGTGGATTCGGAACCAGAGCCGTTCAACTAGTACGATAACTAGTCATTTACGTCTCTGTTCTGAGTCAGTTGGTATCAGAACAGGTTTTGCCTGTTCCAAATGGCTACTAACGCGAATGAAGGTGCTGTAACTCTAGAAGACGTCGTTCACCGTCTTGATGTGTTACAAGTGGTGGTGGAGAATTTGAGCATACAGGTCAATGAGAAGAAATTTGAGGACCTGAAGGTTCGGATCGACCAAGTCTCGCACCCGGAACCTGCTGACTATCGGAATCGTGCCCATGGAAATGCTCAAGATCAATCCGATGATGCAGATGTGCTGGGATCAATTGATGTACTTGTTCTTCCACATCCAGCCCATGCTCGAGGTCAGCGGCAACCAATGAGGCCTGTTAACAACCGATATTGTCAAAATCCTTTATATGGTGTGGGTTCAGAAGATGATTCGGAAGAAGAGGTTGGCTATGCAAGGTTCAGAGGAGGAAGACGACATCAGGAAGCTGAGGAGTACCGACTAAAGGCAGATGTCCTTAGCTTTAATGGAAACTTGTCGATTGAAGGCTTCCTTGATTGGTTGTCTGAAGTTGAAAGATGAGCGAATATGATGAACATACCTAATGAGAAAGTGGTTCTAGTAGTCGCGTTCAAGTTTAAAAGTGGTGCAGCAGTATGGTGGGACAACCTACAGAACATCCGAGCTCGTCAACACAAAGCCCCTGTCCGAACATGGCGTAGGATGAAGCAACTTCTCATGCAAAGGTTTTTGCCTCCTGATTATGAACAACACTTGTTTCAGTTGTATCAGAATTGTTCACAAGGCAATAGGTCGGTGACAGATTACACGTCCGAGTTCACAAGGTTGTCTGAGCGGACTGCAGTATCTATGGAATGTTGACGAAGCACACAGTATGACTCTTAAGGCTGAAATGGTGGAGAAGTCGGCAAGAAAGGGTGACTACTCTCGTCGATACACTCCTGAAACCTCATTCTCTGCAGCACACAAGGGAAAACCTCCTTTGATCTCTGGACATTTGCAGTCCGGCCAAGTTCAACAACCACCTAACACTTGGAGCAACATCTCTAAAGAAGCAGCAACTTCTGTTGACAGGGATGCACCAAAGCCAACAACTCCCAATGTCGAAACAATGGGGGTAAAATGCTATAGTTGTGGACTCATCGCTCCAATGTGTGCCCATAGCGTAGACCCATGAATCTGGTAGAAGAGGAGGACCATGGAGAGCATGACGAAGAGGTATGCAGGGATGAAGATACTCATGACCAGGAAGCAGACTTTCAGTTTACATATGAAGATGGTGGTGATCGTGTCAGCTGCGTGGTACAAAGGATTCTGTTTGGGAACAAGGGGAGTGATGATTCACAACGTCACAGCATATTTCGATCACTTTGCAGCGTTAATCAGAAGGTGTGCGACTTGATTGTGGATAGTAAGAGTTGTGAGAATTTTGTGACCAAGCAACTAGTCGAATATCTGAAGCTTCCTACAAAACCACACCCGAATCCATACTCTATTGGATGGATTAGAAAGGGGCCAACAGCAAAAGTGACAGAAATCTGTCGATTGCCTCTTTCCATAGGAAAATATTACAGCGATGAAATTATTTGTGATGTTGTGGACATGGACGCGAGCCATGTCTTGTTGGGAAGACCGTGGCAGTATGATAGAGATGTTGTGTACAAGGGGCGAAGAAATATTTTGTGTTTGTGGGAAGGCAGAAAGATTGCAGTCGCTCCGACATCAGACCAACGTAAAGCTTCCAAGGTGGAACAAAGTTCTTTCTTGGCTATTGTTGATAAAGAACACGAGTTCGTTGCAGATGCTAGAGATTCGGAAGTGATACATGTGTTGGCTGTGAAGGCACTGATTCTCGATGGACAACTGAAACAAGCAAGGGAAGTACATGCCGAGTTGAAGCCATTACTGGAAGAATTTAAAGAGATTGTTGCGGAAGACCTACCAGACCAGCTGCCTCCCATGAGGGATATTCAGCATCACATTGACCTTATTCCCGGAGCCACTTTACCGAACGTTTCACATTATCGGATGAGTCCAACAGAAGGGGAAATATTAAGGGAAAAGGTTGAAGAGTTACTGCAAAAGGGGTTCATCCGTGAGAGTTTAAGTCCGTGTGCTGAACCAGCTTTACTAATGCCAAAGAAAGATGGCAGTTGGCGTATGTGTGTGGATAGTCGGGCAATTAACAAGATTACAGTCAAGTACTGATTTCCTATTCCACGTCTGGAAGATATGCTGGACATGTTGGGAGGATCAAAAATATTTTCAAAGATTGACTTGGGCAGCGGATATCATCAGATTCGTATTAGGTCTGGGGATGAATGGAAAACGGCTTTCAAAATAAAGGAAGACTTATATGAATGGTTGGTTATGCCATTCGGGTTATCAAATGCACCAACCACCTTCATGCGGTTAATGAATCAGGTATTACGACCATTTATTGGAAAATTTGTGGTTGTTTACTTTGAATGATATACTCACCTATAGCAACAATCAAGTGGCACATTTCGAGCATTTGCAACAAGTACTAACAGCATCGCAGGCCACCAAGCTCTTTGTGAACCTTAAGAAGTGTTGTTTCATCACAAGCAAGCTACTCTTCTTAGGGTTCATAGTGGGTGCAGATGGAATTCAGGTTGATGACGATAAGGTGCGGGCTGTTCGTGACTTGCTTACACCAAGGATTGTTAGTGAAGTTCAGGGTTTTCATGGCCTAGCTACCTTCTACCGCAGGTTCATTAAGAACTTTGGCGCTATCGCAACACCTACTACTCATTGTTTGAAAGAAAGGCAAGTTCAAGTGGGGAGAAGAAGCACAAAAGGCATTTGATCTGATCAAGGAGAAGCTTTGTAGTGCGTCGGTTTTAGCACTTCCAAGCTTTGAGAAACTGTTTCAAGTAGAGTGTGATGCTCGCGGAGTAGGAATCGAAGCTGTTTTATCACAAGAAGGACGACCCGTTGCATTCTTTAGTGAGAAACTCAATGAAGCTAGACGCAAATGGAGTACATACGATCAAGAGTTTTATGCTGCGGTTCGGACTCTCAAGCATTGGGAGCATTACTTGATTCAAAAGGAGTTTGTGTTATATACAGATCATCAAGCGCTGAAGTTCCTAAACAACTAGAAGCATTTGGACCATAGACATGCTCGATGGATGACGCTATTGCAGAAATTTCCATTCATTATTAAGCATAAATCTGGGCAGCAAAACCACGTTGCTGATGCTCTTAGCCGGAGGGCAAATTTGTTGGTGACGCTATCACAGGAGATCGTCAGATTTGACTATTTGAAGGAAGAATACAGTTCTGATGAGGACTTTAAGGAGATTTCGGACAAATGCAAAACCAAACAGTCTGCCGGTGAGTTCTACTTGATGGAGGGGTTTTTGTTCAAAGAAAACCGCCTTTGTATACCCAGAACTTCTCTTCGAGAAAAGCCTATAAGGGATTTGTTGGAAGAGGTCTTGGTCGACATCTCGGACGTGACAAAACCATTGCTAGTCCTGAAGAGCGATATTATCGGCCACAGTTGAAAAGAGATGCTGCAAAGTTTGTGCGAGGTTGTCGAGCTTGTCAAGAAGGCAAAGGACAGGCTTAGAACACCGGTTTTTACACTCCTCTCCCGATACCCGAGAATATTTGGGAGGATTTAATCATGGATTTCGTGTTGGGGATTCCTCGTACTCAACGAGGGATTGATTCAGTTTTAGTGGTTGTGGACAGGCTTTCGAAAATGTCTCACTTTATACCTTGTCGAAAGACTTCGAAGCGTCTCATATTGCTCGGTTGTTCTTTCGTGAGATTGTGCATTTACATGGGGTTTCAAAGACTATCACTTCTGATCGTGACACGAAATTCATGAGTCACTTTTGGCTCACGCTATGGAAGATGTTTGGCACTACTCTGAATCGTAGTACCACTGCCCATCCTCAAACGGACGGTCAATCAGAGGTAACTAATCGAACTCTTGGCAACTTAATTCATTGCATTTGTGGGGATCAGCCAAAGCATTGGGATTATGCACTACCGCAAGCAGAGTTTGTGTACAATAATGTTGTCCATAGCTCTATTGGGAGGTCACCATTTTCTGTTGTTTATGTGCGGGTTCCAAGACATGTGGTGGACTTAGTTCGCCTCCCTAAAGCGCTTGGTATGAATATAACCGCTGAAACAATGGCTGAGCAAGCTCAGGCAGTTCAAAAGGCGGTTAAGAAGAAACTCGCTGAATCAAATGCTAAGTACAAGCTGGCTGCTGACAACCATAGACATTCAAAGGTGTTCAAGGAAGGGGATATGGTTATGGTGTTCTTGAGGAAGGAACGATTTCCTACGGGCACCTACTGCAAGTTGAAGCAACGCAAGTATGGACCTTATAGAATTTTGAAGAAGATTAATGATAATGCCTAAGTGATAGATTTGCCCAGTTCACTCGAATATCATCATCTTTCAACGTCTCAGATTTATACGAGTATCATTATATCCAGCACGAGTTCTGTTTAAGTGGAGGGGAATGATGCTGGAGCATTTTAAAAGGATTCAGCACGAGTTCTGTTATTTTCTTTTAAAAGTTTGTTTAGATTTGATTCGTTTTAGTATCTTTTGATTTTTTTTTTTCCAAGAAGATTTTATCGTTTTCATTAGTTTTCTTATTTAAAAACACTTGTATGTTCAGCTTTGGATTTCATTCAGCAATAAACACTTTTACATATTCATTCTCTTATCTCGTGGACTCGAGTTTATTCCATGGATTCGGAACCACAACCGTTCAACTGCAGTAATCAGAACAGTATCAGAACACGACAATACTCACTAAGTTGAAGTTAGATTCAAATTTAACTGCAGCTTTTCATGAAAGGGAAGTTGCTAATCTATTTTGTTACAACATACCTGAATCTAGTTCAGTACTCGCAGGCTGTACATAATCTTGTACAGCTGGTAGTTCAGAAGAAGGCACAGTGCTCATGAATGCAACCAGAACAACGTAATTACCTGACAGCACAAAAGAATTAATGAGAAGAACAAGAAAGTAAAACCAAGCAGATGATTAGGGAGTAGGAGCTTTAGAAATTACCATACCTTCACATTGTCCCACAGCTTGGACAAGATTTGTACCATATCTTATATGTGATTCTATGATAGTCGGAAGCTGAGGTCCTGGGTCCTGCCAAACCAATTGTGAGCTTGTAAACTAAACCCAGGGTAGCTAACAATTTGGTGAGTCTTTGATTAGAATAAGCGATGCAAACAATTACATCAGATACAGACCATCATCACATTCGTTCTCTTCTCAACTCCTTTACCATTAACTAAGAAGCTGCACAAGTTAATGCATATCAAAAGGCAGTTATAAATTGCATATAAAAATAGAGAGAAGAGAAATCTTCGTACTTCACATTAGGAGGGTTCACAATAGAAGCAGATGTATCTGTATTTTCTTTCTGAGCAACGAACAACCTCTGTGAATAAAAATGGCTACATTTATTAGCCAATTACGTAAAAAATAAAAAATAAAACAAAAATGTAAATAGCCCTAGGCAACACAACTAACAAAAGAAATTACACAGTTTTTTTTTTCCCCTTGAAAGTAAGCAAAAACCAGAGAACTAGTCAAGCAGACAATTTATACGCACAACAGATACAAAGCAATAAATTCGACAGTCTTCCTGCATAAAATGCTACATTTAAATTATTAGATCTAACCTTTAGTGTGAGCCAATGTTTGGGGGGAAAAACTGTAGGCAGTATGCAACATATGATTATTGACCCAAGAGAAAGCAATCTTATGCCATTAGGTACACAGGGACGGACAGACCATGCTAGACACACTGGGGCCTTTAAGCTGAGCCTCTAGCCAGCCAAAGAAATGAGGAATTTTATTGCTGAAATATACGTATCGGGTTCTAACAAAGGTTCAGTAGAAAAAGTTTAGGTAAGAGTATAATCTGGAGGAGATGAGGGCAGGCTCTTTTAAAATGGGAGGGACATGAGAATGTCTGAGATGGTATGTGAGGAAGGAAAAAGTAGCACGGGAAGACTAAAGAGCACATAGAACGAGATATCGAGAGAGGATATTGGTATATTGTAACTCATTATTGAGAGACACTAACACAAACTTAGAATAAAGATATCAGATGAGTCACTACAGGAAAGGTGTTTGATACTTGGTATGAGTATATGAGATCAACATTGCTTTTCTTCGAATGCATTTTTTACAATGCATTAGTGTTAACTTATGCAACTACGATGTAATTAGGCAAGGTATTAGACCCTCGCTAGACCCTGTGACACAGGGCAAGGTGGGCGCCTCTCTTTTTTCTTCTCTTGATTACGGAACTTACGTATTCTATAACAATCAAATGGATATGCTATTAAGTCACTAACTTATACATCCATTTACATATTATGAACCAATTGACTCAGAAACTCAAGGAATAAATATATTGTGGAAGTGCCACATGCATTATGTAGCATAGTTCCTAGAATCATCAGTTAGAAGTGTGAATTCTATAACATGATTCGTAGTTCACGGTTGCTTGATCAGTTATAAACACTTCTTTCTCGTTTCAACATTTTCTCCGTTGAGAGGATGAAAGAGTAACTCCATATCCATTTAATTCTGTTAGTTTAGATCTAGCCAACAATCAGATATGATTATAAGAAACTATAACTGCCATACAATAATTCACATAAACTTCTTGAATCGTACACTTGAAATTCATTACAGGGCATGGCCCTTTTAAAAGAATTGAATGCCTATGCAACCAGGAACTCAGCCAACATCACCTCAATGTCAACAGCTGTGATTCCTATCAAGTTACCAACCTATTAAGCTTTTATGGTGCTTGACTACCAATATAACTCATATCCAACTGATAGGATCCAAAAGCGCACACAAAACAAAACAAGACCTTCGTATCACTCACAAAAAAATGACCCCTTCCAAAAAAAAGAACGCCACGGGCTAGGGGGTGTTAAAAAGCTTTGGTGTATTAAACCAAGAGTCATATAATCATATACATAAATACCCGATGATAAGTTCCACCTAACGAGTACAGTATAATGCTTGGTGTTTCAAGCTAAAAGAGGAGGAGAAAGTAGAGCGGCAGATTGATAAGGTCATAGGTTATGGCAGAAGATGTTACAAGAACCAGGAGAACGATCACCAGTTTCAAGAGAAAAGAAAATTTTGAACAAAGGAAGAACGAAATTAAGCAAGAAAGAACCAGAAAATCAAACAAAGGTCAACATGCATTAAGAATGACGCTAACCATCTTTTCACCGCGAGAATAACGAATGCTCTTTGGAATCTGGAAGTCTTCAATATAAGAAGCATACCCTGGCTACAATACAAAAATAGATTAAGTCAGTCTTCTGTAAAAGAGCAACGAGATTTAAGAAAAAAGAAAAATAAATAAAATAAATAAAACAAGCACAAGCCCCCAGCAACAAGAGGAAAATCCCTGCCTGGAGGAATACCTAGGAGCATCATCTACCTTGATTTCAAATGCTAACATTAGCTGCCCAAGCTTAACTTGAGGATAGAATCTGCTCATGTCCAACAAACAAACAAAGAGCTAAGCATGAAACTGTAGAATAGTACATAAAAAAAAATGGAGCAATACGAGACAGCGGGTCCTCAGTATTGGATAAATTTCAGGCTTTAAACCTATTAATTGAAGAACAAGTACAGCACTATTGAGTTTTTGCCTTTTTGGTTGTTCAACATAAATTGCAATATATTCTCAATTATAAACTCTTACGAGGAAAAAGTTTGTTGTCCTGCCTTGCTGCACATCTTATCGTACTACCACTGTCTCTATCCTATTTTTCTGCTCATATCCATTTGGTTTTCGAAGGGCCATTTAATGAAAACAGAAATCCAACTAACTTAAATTTATGTGTATGGTCGACGTAATGCAATTTTAGTGGAATGGAGGGATAAGCCGAAACAAAACTCTTAAAAGTTTTATGTTGTTCACCAATTATGTGCATCATAAAACTATAACATGCAATAGGTGAAAGCATTTGAGATTGACCTTTTTTTTTGCATATTTATGCTGGCAATAATCTGAACAAAGGATTAAAGAGCTCCTAAACAGGATTTTAAATCTAATGAGTGGCCGAGTAGGGAAGCTAACCTCGGTGCACTAGCAAGAGATTGTGGGTGAAAGATTAACCACCAACTAACAACAAACATAAAATTTGTAACTAACAACATATGTTGCTGACTTGGTGGAGAATATTAAGCGTATACTGAACCACAAAATTGCAATCTTACATAAGATTTCTGGATATGAATCTAGTGAAAGAAAATAAGCATATACTTCTCTTCAAATTGTAGAAAATAAGCAAATGTTTCTTTTCAAATGTCAATCTCGCATAAGATGCAAAATGCTCCTGACGTCACCATGAAGTACGCCACTATTTCTGGCAAGGACAAGAATATTACTCGCACAAGAAAGGAAAGGATCTGAATATCATCAGCAATATTGAACCAAACCAACCTGGACATAATAACTGCAGCGAAAGGTAGGAAACTCGTGGGTTCAGTAATTATGTCACCCATAGGGTAGAAGCAGCTGCTTATCTTGAGACAAAAAGCAAACAGTTTTTGAGAACATTGCACGAAAACAAACTATAAACATAGTTATCAAAACACCAATTCAAAACTAAAACCTAGCAGAAAGCTTATATACCTCATTAGCAAGAGTAAAAAGGTCTTCGGCATCATTGCTAGCAAACCATCCACTCTTGCAAGCATTCTGTCAGGAAAATATAATTTAGTTCAAAGAGAACAAAAGGAATAAGTAAACAACTCAGCAATTCAAGTGATTTCGGCAAGTCACATCAAGCCAAGATATATGCATTATGGAAAAATGAAAAATGCATATTCAAATTACAATCATTCACACTATACTCATTGGTTAACCATCGGCACACTATACTCATTAGTTAAACGACTAAAAAAAAGTGTGTGTATGCATCGTTGCACCAAAATAAATCCCTTTTGTCCTTTGACATGGTCCAATGGCCTACAGAACAATGAAGATTGAATGAAAAATGAACCTCCTTCAACTCAGGTGACCGAGCAACAAATGTTAAGTTCGATATTACGAATGTTCAAGTCAATGTATGAAGAGGGAAATCCACCGTAAAGGGAGATGTATTCCCTCCGTTGCAGCCACCTAAACTACATAAACAGAACCTCTAGCAAAGAAATAGAACCTTCAGCTTGTGCACATGTTTTACAAATGTTGGAGCAAATCTCATGGAACACTATAAATCCCTTTACAAACACAAAAAAGCTCACTATTCCCCTCGCATCATCCTGAAGCATTGACTCCGACAACTAATTCATGCTCTATGCCTGTTCTCATAGCCTGTACCGTCAGATAGGGCAATCCAATGCATGGAGTGTACGAACCATGCAGTACATCTAATGAACAACCTAAATCCATTCATATTCACTAGAAGGATTCCTACTCCCCTTCCATCATTCCGAACCATTCACTCAAACATCAAGCTCATGCTTAATGGTTGTAAGAACAACCATACATGCTTGATGCTATGAGAATAAAAACAAAACAACCCTTCATAAGGCATCATAGGTGACACACGATAATCACCACAAAGAGCATTTACCTTGACAGAAAGCATTAAAACCATTAGTGCCGCTTGACGGTAGAAGTCATTTTTACGATGGCAAACCTACAAATTAAAAAAAAAAAAAAAAAAAGGAGAGAGGGAGGAGGCCACAAAATGTTGTCAGTTCAAAACAAGAGAAGCATGAAAACTTAAAAAACACTTTCTAGGGACACCACATAATGAATGAGTGGCAGCCTAAAAAGGTATTGAATAATTATATCAACAAATCACTCCCAAAGATGAAGAAAGCTATAAGCTACCTTCAGATTTCAGCCCCACAACAAAGGACAAGAATAAACGTTATCCGTGGCTTTTTAGCCACTGAAATGAACAAGGGACTATAAAGACAAGCGAAACCCTATCGCATTTTAAGTTGTAAACTAATGGAAACTGCTAAAAAGGAGAATGTAAGATATTGTTTCAACGATAAATAAACCCAATGTAGCTTACTGAATAGACGTCAGCAAGTAATTTCAGATCCTAAAAAGGAAAGAAGAGGAAGCATAAGCACCTATCCTTGGTCCCTGACTAATACATAATGATCATGTAACAGGAGCACCATGTCAGAGATAATATCACACTAAGACCTATTACCACCTACCACTAAAATAGTCCAAGGAAAAATATATAGGTACATAAGGACAAGCTTCCCTTTCCTGTTTCCGACCCTACAACCCCACAATCAACCTACTCCCCTCGAGCACCTTCATTGCTACTTCTGGAGGCGGTTGAGCAAGATTTACTAACAATGCTATAAGAGAACAGAAGACAAGAGCATCCGCAAAGAGACAAGATGCATGACTATAGAGATTAGTTGAAAGGAAGAGGTGAGAGCGAACAATAAGTTTTGGCATCAAATATAGTTTTCTTAACATTTAAAAATTGTATTTTCATTTGATCTTCACTTCTTAAGTATCAATACCTTGAAAATATACACAAGAAAAATGCAGTATGAACCTAGTCAAAACCCCAGCACAAACGAGATGTCTATCAATAATTCTGCCTCATTATGTAGGCAACTAACCCTGTTACAATATTCAGCGAACTTTATCTATGAATATGAAAATGCCAATCCAGACATAGACTTCATCGCAAAACAAAACGGAACATGCATTGAGGAACCATACCAAAAGCTCAACTTTGTAGTGGAAGAACCGAAATTTTATTTTGTATTTTATACTCATGGGCAATGAACGCGGACACTGGCCCACCACATACGAAGAGTCAAACAACACCACACAGGTTCATACCAATGGTAAACAAATGAGGATTGCGGGATTCAAACTTGTGACCTCATGTCATACCGGCTCTATTAACAATTTGACTAATCAACTATACCAAAAGCAAGGTTTTACCGTAGAAGTCCCACAATATTATTTGTTACCTTAACAAAGATAGAAGTTCAAAGCAATATAACAATAAAAAAAATTACCTGCTTTATTACTCTTGGTAATCTTGCAGCATCTTTTGGAACATTATCGGCAGCAAGTGCAGAATCGAACGCACTATTACCCTCAAAGTTGAGGGTAAAAAAACAGGCAGAAAAAGGAAAGAAAAGGAAGACTCATTTCAGTCATTATTCAAAGACAGTGATAATATGTCAATGCGCTAACTGTTGGCTGATCACGTGAACACAATAGATTGATACAACACAAATCTGAAAACACAAATCTGAAAACACAAAAGAACATATTTCACGTAACGTAACATGAGAATCTTATTGCAAACTATTGAGGTCACAGAAAAATGCTGCCGAAAATTCAATTCCTCCTCCATCGTCAACAAAAAGGGCAACATCCACAATAGGCCGTCAAGGATAAGCAATCAGATATGATTGATTCTTAATAATAGTTGTCAAGTGGAAAAGTCATAACTCTCAGTCAAACTTCAATGCAACACGGTTTCCTCAATCCCTTGCAGCCCCTCCGATCACCACTTCGAATCATGCCTACCCATTTTCCATATCTAATTCATGTTCACGTTTGCAAACATCTCTTCCAACGCATTACAGAAGCCTCTGTTGGTCAACACACATTTTAAGAAAAAGGCGATTAAGAAGGGGCGCAGCCGGTTTCCTGGTCTACGTAAGAAATTACTTACTCCAACCTTTTCACTATCCTCTTGATATGTGCTGGCGACTTTTATCGCCGAGATGCGTCTCTAGGGTTTCTATGATTCTATCATATAGCATTATAACCACAGAGATGCCTAAGTTCACAGTTAGATACCAAATTCTCACACCCACAAACACACGAATATGATGCCCTAGTTCCCTGCTCATGCTCGAATCGAGAAACGAATCTTATGAGTAAGGGAAGGTGAAAACCTGGCCAAGGAAAGGCAGAGATTGAAGTAGGATGTGTGGTTAGGTTGAGGAGACTGAGCGCAGATGCTGAGTCTCTCCGCACAAGAGTATATCCTCTGCGAATTGATGTCCGCTGCTATAGCTGCGCCGCCGGCGTTGAATCCCGCGGTGGCGGCCGCCGCCGCCGCCGTGAATTGAGTCATTGCAAAATCGCCGGAGTTCTTTGAATCTGCGAGTTGGGGAAAATGACCAAAGATTTCTCCCACTTGAACGTCAGTTTTTTAAGGAACAAAAGTTCATGTAACCTCCAAATACACGGATCAATTAAACGAGATACTTATTGGTCCGAGGATTTATTAAAATAAATTTAGTTTTTATTATATAATAATATAATAATTGAACATAATTCAAGGTAAACTTATCGTATGATATCTCAATGTTTTTTTTTCTCTTTCTTTTTTTTTTTTTTTTTTGGATAAGCATCACATTACCATTCTTACTTAAGGAATTGTTCGTTGAAACAATGACCTTCTTAGATTGCTTGTTGTGTCCTATTTATTATATCAAGTATTCATTATTTTAGGTCGAGTGCAGTACAAATAAATAAAGTTATTATTCCATTGACATGTCATTAACTAGTGTCACCCTAAAATGTTCATAATACTTATGGATTGATAATTTATATTTATTCAAATTTTGATTTATTATTAAAACCTCTCTGTTCTTTTCAACATAATGAACTTCATTGTGTTCTATGCTGAACTTCATTGTGTTCTATGCATGATAGGTTAAATCATATTTTAAGGATAGATATCATATGAGAGAAGAACATGTTAGTGTGCGTGACATTATACGTCAAAGTTTGATTTGAGAATATCATTTCTTCATTCTTCAGGAAATGGTATTTTTGTGATTTCATACTCAGAATCACCCTAACCACTTCAGATAAACCGCATTCTCCTGAAGACTGCGGTGCTGGTGCATAGGGATCTCCACAAACGGGAGCAATTCTTTATACTCACCAGACTTGCTCCAACAGCCAAAATTATCAGGCATTTAGTAAAATTTATCGTCGTTACTTTATTACTAAACCAAAAAAAAGAAAAAAGTCAGCTAAGCAAAATTTGGCATTTTGACAAATTTAACCATATGCTCGTTCTGCTATGGTATAACTGAGTCCCCAGATGCCACAAGTTTCTGTTGCCATCTATGGTGTACTATTTCCTGGTTTGGTTTGGTTTGGTTCATCTGCTGTCATTAGTTTAAAAGTCAATTTCTTCTGGAATCCTTGCGTTCCCGGAGTAAATGTATTGCATCTCCTCCTTCCATGTCTGCTCAAATATTCACAGAAAGTAAAAAAAGAAGAAAAGGTGACATCGTCAATTACATTGAGACCTGATATAATGTTTCCGAGTCGCTAATTGAAAGAAAAATTACCAGATAGCGGAAAGCGACCCGCAGTAGAGGAACATTTGACTTGTGGATGTCATTTCCTTCAGGACTCCTCAAGAAATATGCATCACCAAGCCAATGCAGCTGTTCAAGTCAACCAAAAGTAGTCATGTAATAACAAATAGAGAAGATTTGCAGATTAACCCATCAGGATAAGAACATTGATTGTTGTCCAATGCAAGATAATGCAACACGTCAAAGCAAACAGCAAAAAAAACCACTCAAAGGCATGAGAAAAACCATTCAAACAGTGAACTAAAGATTTGGTCGCCAGATATTGCAGTGAAGCAGTATACGCCGACACATATTTGTATGGCAGCAAGGTTAAACATAAATTTACACTGACCTTGGCAGAATGGGGGAATCCAGAATGGTAAACTGAATTTCTAGCTATCTCGCACATATCACAAGAACTGAGTTTCCACACCTGAGCAAGAGGAACAAAAATGTTGAAACCGAATGACACTATTACAAACACCAGTATGATAAAAGTAACAGCATGGAAATGGAAGCAGGACATACCTTGGCTGCAACACTATATTCTTCAACAAGTGGCTCCTTCGTCAAGTGAATTTGTAAAGGGTCGTCAGTGGAGAGGGAGACACTTAGCCCCCTCTGGAAGAACATGTGAAACGGGTTCTTGTGATAGTCGAGGAAAAGGGAGTTGTTGCTCAGAGGAGACATACACAGACCAATCTGGAAAGAAAAAGAAGTTCGCACAAAAAGGATTAGTATGAAAATGAAGAAAATGTGGGAATGCAAAATAAAATGATTTTGTTCTATACCTGAGCAAGGTAATATAGATACTGCAGCACCGGGGATTTCCGCAGGTTAATCCCATGAGATATATTATGGCACAAAAGGAACCCAGCAGCCAAATGGTCAATGTCACCAGCCTACACAAGTGATAACAGGATCCATGGAGAAGGTCACTCGAACATGACAAAAAAAATAAAAATGCATTAGAGGGACAAGAGATGATATTGGAATCCTACCTCTCCACAATGAGGCCGAAACTTAATTGTCGGCAATCCCTTGGATTCACGAAGCTGTTTATGAAAACACATATGGGTTTAAATTAAGAAATAAAATTGACGCAACTAAATACATCGCATTAGAAATAAACTCAGAATGATCCTAACATAACTTCTTATGAAACAGTTCAAGGGAAACTCAATCAAATTGCATGACTAAATAGAGGCACCACAGAAGGGTAATGGCACAAACCTTATTCAGCGTGTACAAATTTGCATAGCAGTAATAAGCGTAGTAAGAGAAAGCGGGATTAAATTCATTGGTCCATTCAGATGGTTTTGGCATGTGCTTGGTAGGTCTCCTTTCTGGTTTGCTTTCATCATCCACCAGGTCAAATCCAACCACCTGGAAGAAGAAGAAGAAGAACGAAGAACGAAGGACAAAAGAAAACAGCAGGTGAATAAGGTCATCATAGAGCACAGCAATCTAAATAGATCTATAATAACCTAGTAGAAAATAGAACTATAGAAACACTAAAAGCGTTTTGGTATAAGTAAATTGAAGAAATAAGGTAGACATATTAATCCTCCCAGTCAGCTTGATAAAATGCAAATCCTACCTCTCAAACCTTTTTTTTTTTTTTTTTGTTCCTTTTTGATAAGTAAAACAGAGTCTCAAACCTTATTTTCATAGAAATAAATATCCAGAAGCTGATATCAGCACCTTTACATAGTATATGGCGGACAATTTTGAACATATAATCTTCCTATTTCTCTACACAGCAAATATTTCCCACCAATCTGCTACATTGATTTTTCCTGTCGTCTTCTGCTAGCAATAAAGTAGAAAAACATCCTTCACAGAAACTAGTCAAGGAGGGAAAAGAACCTTGTTGTGAAGGACTATAACAGCCAAAAAGGGAGAAATAATTACCTGCATTAGGAACACGTGTAGCGGAGGATGAGAGTTTGGATCAACTGTGACTTCAAAAAGTGGAACAAATATGTTCTCCAAAATGTTTTGGAAGGATCTAACAGTCCCCATCTGCTTGTACACATTGTATAGTCTAGGCAACTGCAACAATGACAAATGAAATTAATGCGTAATCGAGCACGAAAAGAAACCGTTATTGATGCCCTTGATTCTCAAAACAAAATAAAAGAAGAAACAGCTACCAGGAACAACAGCTATACATATGTCAAAAAGAGCAAGGGGGAAAGGCAAACCATAGTTGTTGGCAGCTGTTAACAGTGCCATAGCATCAATATTTTGCAAGGAGATAAACAGGAAATAAATGTAGCACAAGTATAACAGGATATGAATGTCATCCTTTGGTACCTGAATCAACCAAACAGCATTGCTACTGTAAATTTTGTTGTTAATGAACCAACTCGCCAGCTGGTCCCACTCACTTTGCTTCCTTCCATAAATGGAAATCCTATATTCAGCCATCTGAAACAGATATTCTGGAGCCGCTTTGAGTTCTTCCGAAGAAAAAAACATTTATAAACAAGCTTGAGATGTTCATGTGTCATTGCAGCTGAGGCCTCGGAGTAAGTATGTGGGTAAAGAAAGTTTGTGCTTGAAAAGGTAAAATACTTGCATGGTCTACCCATTGTAGTTAATAGATCAAAAAGCATTTATCATTCAAAAAGAAGTGACATGAAGCTCATAGGTACAACCCTAGAATTTAGGTAAACCATGTCGAATTGAGGCATATACAACAGTGTATTCAGAATACTACAGCAACATGCTGATTCATATGGCGTGAAGAAAGAGTGATAGTTTGATGAAGAAGCTATCCCGAGGAAAGAGCACTAGAACAATAATAATTCCATTCATAATTATTTTTAAAAAAAAATAAAAATGAACTGTGTCTTCTTAAAATCGCTGTAGAAGTGTAGCTCTCAACATGCTGGCATACCCAACCCTCTGCTAATCACTCTCTTTGAAGGCGCTTTGAAGGAAAGGGAAAACAAAAGCACCCACAAAGGCAGAACAATGATCTTGGAGCGGTAATTGAAAAGAAATCAAAGAGCTGAGGAACATTTTAGCCCAAATTTTAGCACATTTCACATCTCTGATTCTACTATTATATTAGTTCTTTTAAATGAGCTCAAAGGACTCAAAATGAAGACCTGACCTGGTATTTGCTTGCTTCAAGATCTGACAGTACTTCTTTAGTAACTTCTGCCAAAAATCTTCCTGGATGTGGAAAATAATATATGATATGAGTTTTTAGACTTTGAAGGCCTTGAAGTCAACAGCGAAGGAAAATTCCTGCCAACAACAGAACATAATAATATTTACAGCTAAATGTGGACATACCTTGAATGAGATTGTCCTGCTTTAGAAAGATCTCTCTCAGTCTACTCTGTCCACATGGATTATACTTCAGATTGAATTTGTCGAACCGATGGAAGGTACTCTTATCGGCATGCACATCCAACAAATCAACATTTAGATCGTACCTGAAATGCAAGTGCAAGTCATGCAAGAGGAAAAGGAAACTGGAACATCATCATTTGCAGAAAAATCTATTTCCACAAATCCATGCTAATGCATACCCAGTCAAGTCTAAACTCTTAAAGACTTCTTTGAGGGTGAGGTAGTGTCCATCACGGAATATGACAACCTGAATTTTTCATGTTAACAAAGTGTGAGCAAAGAAGTAAATATGGTAATATGACTACTTCATTGAACAGGTTGATGATAACTGCGGCGTGCATGTATTGCTAAGAAAGTTGCTGTGCTTGCATTCAGAAGCTAAAAGTGTCTTGGTAATAACTCTACTCATAATGTGCCATAAACGCATTCCATATTGGCAGTTAGCAAGGGATAAAGAGTAATCCTACCTCATCAGGTTCCTTTTTTAGCTTTGATTTTATAAAGCGGAGAAGATGCTTCTGGTTCATGCAAGCAGAATGATGCACATGCGTGTCGACTTTCCTGATGTTGTAAAAATCACGATGAGGTGCACTCTTCTGAGCCAGAAACTCTCTGTCTGCATTTATTAAAAGATGAAGCCGAAATTTCTGTATGGCATTTAGCTATATTTATCACAGAACAAAAGGAATCAAGTGAAATAAACACTAAAAGATGGTATAGATGTATCACCTCTTCCAGAAACCATAGACGTTTATGACATGCAGAGCGAGCATTTCCAACAGAGACAACTTTTAGAACATGATGCATATCTGTGAAGAATGTTGTTGCACAAGCAACTGGAAAAAGCTCTACATTGTCTGAAACAAGCAATGCAAAATATAAACATAGCATCAGAAAGTTAGCAACACAATGCTGAATGGTTGAATCACTACACAAGATAGAATAGCTCACCACTTTTGCTTCCATAGACACGAATAACACCGTCTTCCATTTGAAAGTGATGCTGCATAAGTGCAATATAACCAATGTAAGCAAAATCGGAGCATGAATCAGGTGAGATGATTCAAAGAGGAGAAGAGGAACAAGAATAATAACAACTTCCGACCAAGGATTCAGATGAAAACACATTACATCAGTTTTATCAACATGCCAAAAGTGGTAAGGATCATCACTCATCCTCGAGGCAGCATCTGCCTCACTTGACTTCTTCCAAGGTGCAACTTGTTCACGATAAAGATATGTTTCTCGTAGTTCCAAACATTCACGTAACATTTTTCTTACTTCTTCCTCTTCCGAATTGAACGTTTCTGGAAACAGAATCAAATAGTCTGATGATACTGGCATCGTCTACCAACAGAACGTAGAAAGAGGGAAAAAATGGGAAGAACTGAAGAAGGCGAGAGAAAAAGATTACCATGCATTGAAGCACTCAGGGATACGATGGCACTGACATCAAAATCATTCCCCAGAAGGAGAGTCGACGGAGAATTAGCATGAGCATTCCGAGGCATGTCTACGACGGCCTTTGGCTTATGCAAGTTTTCTCCATTCGGATATTGAGAATGATTCTTCATCTCATGTTTTAAGGGTGCATCACGTGCATCTTGAATTGTTGAGTGACCAATCTGATATCAACCACCCAAGGTAATCTTTAAGGATATTTTCTTTAATAAGGCTTATGGTGCTTTCTTGTAGGCCAAAAAATTTCATCCAGCAGGAAAATGCATGGATCAACACATAGGACTCTGACCGAACAAGTAAACAATTGGTTTCTAGAAATGAGAAATATGACACTGAAAATTCCATGTACAAATATTTGCGTAAAAAAATTTCCAATGGTGATAGCAGCGTCTCAACCTTTTTAATGCCAAACAAGGAAACACTTCAAATGCACTTAACCAAAATAAAAACCATTCTACGGCAGCATAACAACTACAATACGCATTAAAAGTACCATAACTGAAACTGGAATCACAATACATTTATATTTGAAAACCCCATGGAAGAATTGGAATTTACCTCCTGCGGTGGGTTAAAATTTCCATTAGGAAGTTCTGTCTCTTCGTCTTCAGTATCTGCTACACTGCGAGTAGAATATCCATTGATGCTTCGGACCGTGTCAACACTCATGCCAGAAATAGAATGATTAATAGACTGAACTTCTGCAGCAGAAGAAACCAAAAGCCAGAAAAATAATGAAAATTTTATGCCAAAAATAGAGCAAATAAAATCACGAAATATGAACCATCATCATACCTTAGACCGCATGTAAATGATAATGAACTTTTATTGAGCTACCAAAAAAGGCCCAAGGCTATGATATCCTTTCAATAGCTAAAAAGAAACCATTCACCTCTGACACCAAAAAAATTACTCACAGCTCAAGTATGATCATAGTTCCCATACATTTCTACCTATTGCCAAACACTACAACAGATCGAAGTCGAGAAATTTGTCACAGTCAAGTGTACATCGAACTCATAATGCTAAAAAGAAACAAAATTGATCCATAATGGTGGTTCACGAAGCCATAGACCGTTATCTCATGCACTTGGCGCTAGCTTACAAAATGCCAACCAATAGCAAAAAATAACATATAAGATTTCTTTTAAACTATTAATGACTAGATATATGAAAATCTCGAAGACGAAAATTCAAACAGGTGAATGAAGTGAAAACATGTTTACATGTATTTTCTCAATCCTCAGAAGGTCAATAACAAAATCGAAACAGACTTCTAATAGGCCAAAGTGTACGAACGGATATGAAATCCCATAAATAACAATATACCTACGGAACTTGTTCTCAAGGCACACCATCATCTCAAAAATCAATACTTTTATCGGTTCAACAAGCCCCATTCTTATATCAAAAATCTGCCATAACTTATACCAACATCCTATCTAATCTACATTCTCTTCAACAAATAGTAAGACAAAATGGCTCTACCATCACCATAGTTGCACAAACAATATCAAGCTCGAAACACATACCATTTCTCCTAGCCATCATCTCCGTCGCCACCCCAATTGGAACCGACTCAAACCTTCCCTCCCCCAACTCCAAACCACCCGCTTTCGCCCTTTCATCACCACCACCGATGAACATTCTATCCTCATCCTCTTCCTCTTCCAGCCTAAACCCTTCACTGCCCACCTCATCCACCTCCTCCTCCTCCTCTTCCTCGACCTCAGCCAACCCTTCCCCGCCATCATCATAATCTTCTTCTTCCTCAATCTGTCTCTGATTCTTCTTCTTAAAGGGTTTTCGGGCACGGAGTTCGATGAGGCGGTCGAGGATTCGATCCACGCTGCGTTTGTGGATGACGAAGGATGCCACTGCCATCAACGATGCGCCGAAGAAGGCGGCGGCTGCTAGGTGGATGGCTGATGTTGATGATGGTGGTGGGGCCATTGATGGAGTTGATAAAGAGGATTGTGTGGGGTGTTGTTGGATGGAGACAGAAGAGAGGAAGAAGAAGAAGAAGCGTGAGGCGAATGGAAAGTGGGGTTGGGGTTTTTGCAGTGTCAAGTGTTGTGGGTTTTTGCTGCCGTCTTAGGTTTAATACGGGTTTCGAGTCCAGATGCTCTCCCGAATCATAAATTTGTGCATTTGAGTTGTTCGAAATTTAAAATAGTAGTCCCTTCTCCTAATAACTCTTATATTGATTTGATTGAAATTAATTATGTATATATATTAAATTTGATATTTTATGATTAATACATTATGATTTTTTATTACGTTGATGGATTTGATGTGAAAAGATGAAACAAAATGAATAAGAAGATAGTGAAGTGTAGTTAAATATTATGATTATTTTAATATAAAATTATTTTCAAATAAAAAAATAAATTAAATATTATAAGATTTGTGCCACGATCCAAAATAATAAGTGTTCAGAGGGAGTATATTCTTATGTATTGGTTAGTTAAAGGGGCAATTATTTTTAGGAAGTCAATACAAGTTTTTTGTCATGTTTTGATATTCATTTCGATTTTAAAAATTTATATGTATAAGATTACAGTTTATACATATATGATATACAATTGACTGAATCATTGTTTTCCATTCATGAATCATGATGGATACTAAAATATTTCATTAGGAATTTTATGTAATTTATCTTTAATTATAGATATAATTATTTGTGATTAGTGAGAATCTATGGTTTTTCAAAGTCAGACCAAAAATAAAAAGAAACAAAAATCAAAATAACCATCAACTTAAATTTATGGTCACTGGATCTTAGTCACATATAAACATATTTGTGTTTAGCCACAAACTCATTTTATATATAGAGAGGGAATCATCCGTGCTGCCAACAACAGTATAGTAGCTGTTGTAAATACTGCAAATTGATAATTTTATATTGTAAGTAAAAAAAATTTTACTGTAAATAATGAATGTGTACAATCAAGTTTTTAGTATTTTTTTATAACTAAATCTGACTTATATACATTCAACAAATTACAGTATAAATTTTTCAACTTACAGTATAAATTTTTTAACCAGCAACCACTACGCTCTTTTTTTACAATACCAACAACGCGTCCATATATATATTGGATAAAAAAAAGTAGCAGTAGAAGCTGTCTATTAGTAATATCAATAGGAAAAAAAAAGAGATTCAACTTTGAAATTCATTTTTTTTTATCTTTTTCTTTTCAAAATCAATGGGATGTTAACCATTGATGCTGCTAATAGGCAGGTTCTGCTACTTTCTTAAACCGTATATATTATTTGCAGATTTTTTACAACATAAGAATATCAAAACAATTTTGTTACGATATACTCCCTCCGTCCAAAAGAAATATTCCCCCATTCTATATTAATTACAATATTTTTTTTATTGTATCAAAATATATACAATACTTTGTAAAAGTTTTTAACATAAAAAATATCAAATCATTATAATACACTACATCAACTCCTCTCTCAATTGATACAATAAATCTCATATCACTGAAAAAAAATACTCTTTTTTCAACAAAATAAATAAAAATTTAACACACATAAAATCTCGTATTGGATCCAAGCATTATATTTAATTTGAAATGAAAGAAATGCAACACTTAATTTTTTTGACATTCCATAAAAATTTGAACACTTTCTTCAAAATATATGATAGGAGTATAGTTTTTCATCGTAACAAGGATTGAGTACCCACTTCATTCATCCCAATTTATATGTGCAACCTTATTTTACTTAGGTCGTCCCAAACATCTAGCATCATTTTTTAATTTGATAAATTTTTTATCCTTTCATCATTAAATTTTTTTTATTAATAACTCCTCTATCATTATGCAAAAATTACATAAAATTCAACACAAATATAAATTTATAATGTATGATCATAGTCAAACCTTTGCATATATGTTAATAACATATTTTATAAGACGGTCCCGTTAACTTCTAGTCTTGTTATATGTATATACATTAATCTTACACAATATTTCACACCATAGTCTTTTTTTTTTTTTTTATTTCATCAAAATTACAACGGACATAACAACATTGTCCACGTAAACACAAGGGTTTGAATAAAAACCTATCAACAAAGAATTCTTTTGTCGAACCCGTGGACTCTGCTGTGAAAGATTCTTTGCAACACATCTTCTTCCTCATCTTCTTCTTCATCTTCTCCTCTGCCTTTCTCTTTGCGTTTCAGTTTCTTGGTTTTAACTTGTGTTTTGTTTCAGCCTCTCGTCAATCGCCATGGTCGAAAACGAGAATATGACAGTGTCCAAGGATGAGGAGGATACACTCGAGACACTCGATACGATCTGTGTTACGTTAACCCTCGTACCCGTCCCACGTTAGAGACAACCGACAGCGAAGATGCCATCAACCGATCGTACGAGGTCAGTTTCGTTTGTCTGTTCCTGTCTAAGCGTCAATGTTATGGGTTTTGATATGTGGGTTGGTTTCCGTTGTGTTAGTAGACTTGTTTCAAGAATGAAATTGTTACGAATTCGATCCTAATTCAATCCGAGAATCCAATGGATCCGAAAATCATAATCAAGCAATGATAAACATAAATAAGAAATAAAATAACAACACGTAAGATTAAACGTGAGGAAAATTCGATCGTTGGGAGAGAAAAGCCCATAATAAACAATCCACTAATCGAATCACACAATTACAACGATCGTCTCTCTTTATCTCTTCATCTCTCTTGCGTTTCGCTAAAACCCTAGAAAAAGCCCGATCGTCGGGAGAAAAGATCCCCAGAAGAAATAATCCACTAATCGCATCACACGATTACAATGATTGTCTCTCTCAATCTCTCAATGTCTATTGTGTTTCGCTCAAACCCTGGAGAAAGCCTCTTACAATCTCTATGACAACACTCTTGAGATTGATTTCTCAATCAATCTGATACAAGCCTATTTATAGACTCAGAAATAAAGAGATATAGACAAAATCCGGACCAAATCTTAAGTCGATCTTGCACCGGTCCAAATATGATCTATGCAGAAAACAAGACCCCGTCGGGAGTGTCTCATGCCTGCATCGAGACGCTTTGTATGTTTTCCTGCGTCTTTGTTTTGTTGACCTTCTTCGTCCAATTAACTCCTTCACGACAATTTTCAACAATTTTCACCTTATCGTAAGGAGTTTCAGAACATCAGTTTGAACTTTCTAAAACGCTTAGATTGAGTAGGCACCTTCGTACCCCTCTCAGGCACGACCTTGTACCCCGTTTCATGTGATAGGGGTGCTTCATCACTGTAAAGCCCCAAAAAATTGAAACCAAATAAATATTAATGAATATAAAAAAAATTATGATCAAATAATAATTGCAATTGATAAACATAGCAAGAATATGCGTTTTCTCCATATATAATAATTTAAAAGAGAGAAACGAATCTCATTTCAAAGTTTTGAGACGTAACGTTACGTTTATAACATTAAAACTTGTGACGAAGTTGGGATAACTTTTTATTGCGGAAAAATTTAGAAAATTATATGTTAATTAATAACATGATTTTTCGAGCATGGTGATAAAATTTGAGCGAAGGCTGTGGGAGATGTGGGATTAACTGATCTTGCGATTAAACGGAACATAGATGTTTTTTTTTTAATTGCCCTACCAATTCCCTTTCCCTCTCTTTTCCTCCCACTCACCACTTCTTTACTCCCCGCCTAACTCTTCCACCAAGCCATTACTCCCTTCCACCCACTCCACCAACAAGCCCAAAACTTCCTCCCACCCATCCTCATCACCAAGGCTATCAGCATATCTCTCTCACTCTCCTCTTCACTTCACTCTCTTTTTTCTCTTGTTCTCTTCGTTATCTTGCTTTCTTCCATTGTTTTTTTATTTTTTTGGCTCAAGTAACACAGTAAGGCGGTAGAGAAGACAAGGACGCAGGGAGGATCATCATCATTAGAGGAAGGAGAATAGACCAAGAGAGGGGGACACGAGCCACAAAACAAGGAAAAGTGAAGTCGAGGTAATCACGTCATAGGAAAGCAAAACAAGCTCAAATCCGTTTTAACAAGAGGGTGAGCTTTGCCTTCTCTGTTCATAACCTCTAACTGATCATATGTGATTAAAAAATAAGGAAAATAACAAGAAAAACAGGCCACGGATAAAGAAACGTGATATTTGAACCAAAAGACGAGTTATGCTCGTGAGACCCGAGACCTAAGGTTTTACGTATCAAACAAGTCCAAAATTGAACAAACATGACAAGAATTAAGTAATGATATGTTTATGAAATTTTAGATCATTTGAGATTGAATTGGTTGGGTAAAACGCAAAAATTAGCAAACCAGCCAGAGGCGTTTCTGAATAGCTTTGATGTTCGACATTAGAACACATTTTTACCCCAGTTAGAGCCTGATTCAGTAAATGAGTCTTGAAACAAAGTTATAGAGGACTTCTTGAGGTTTCTAATGAGTCAAGCATCACTCAATTTGGTTAAAAAACGAGGAATTTATGCGCATTTAAAATTAACACAGGAATCCACAAATTTGGACACGAGCACACCGTCTGAATTCTGGCAAAAGGATCACAGGCGTGAGCCTCCCTATCTCACGTCCGTGACCTACCTGGAACAGTCCAGGAAAGGTTTTTCAATGTATTTTATACGCCGTATCAATCCATATACGTATTATGACTGTTAAGATACAGTATTTGGACAAGAAAACATGAAAAAATTACGTAATTAATCGTACGTAGAGTCAAAAAGAATTTACTTTGAATAAAAATACGCTTTTGATTGTACAAAAGGCCAAGAATACAAAGTTTGAATAAAAGTTCATAATAACTTACGTATTTGTGCGATATACGTAAATACGTGGAAATAACGGAATGTACGTAAGAATACGTAATGACGTAGTAGACGTATTTATGGATATATAATACACATGAATACGTAGAAATAATGAAATATATGAAAGAAATATGTAGTAACGAATGTATCGTACTTATACTATGTAGGAATTGAGACGTAAACTGTTTTTCTTTTGATATAACGCAAACAACCCGAGTCTCACATAATAAGGTAACGTTTAGATTCCTTATTTGGATGTCGATACATGTTGATATACTAATTGTATATTAACGCGTAATGGGTAGTTTTGCCCAGTGCGCTGTGTTATGTTATGCTGTGTTATCTTTGCATTTTCGTGTTATTATATGATGGTGTGGTAGCACTTGTAGCTTATCGCAGTTCATGATAACCTAACCCTGATAGTCCTAAAGCTAGGGTTTGGGTAGGTTTTTCTCCTTTAATCCTGTACGTTATATGAATGTGATAAAGACAAGTGGTAGGTTTACAAGGTTTAACACACGATAATGAACAAAAGGTTAGGGTTAATACAGGTTAATCCTATAAATGATGTCATGTTAAAGATGAACATGCAAAATAGGAATGAATTCATGAGAGGTAAGGTTAAACTCCGAATTTGTTAATTCTACTGAGTTGTTACACTGTGACTTGGAGAAAATATCAGGTTAAACTTTATAGGGATGAGTAGTTGCGACTAATCATCTTATACGTGTAGGCAACCCTGTGAGGTTGTCAGGTTGTGGGGTATCTCGCTGCAGAAGACCCTTGAACGTCTTTACAGGTTGATCCCCTGTTTCGAGTGACCCCGGACTTTAAGCTTCTAGAAGAAGCTATGGACTTACATGTTTAGCCAATGTCACACTGTTAACAAGAGGATATCTGTGGTATGTCATGTATGTTAATTGTATGACAGTTTTTGTTGTGGTTTCAGGACATATTGTTCTCTCTTTTTTTTCTTTTTGTGTTTCCCTTGAAAAGAGGGTCAGCACGTTACTGAGCTCGTATAGCTCACGGCGTTGCTTTTCTTCCGTTTCTTAATTCCCATCTTTTCAGGTGCAAGACTTGAGGAGGGATTTTGATTAAGTTATGATACTTTTTGTAATATTAATACTTGAGACAACATTTTTAAGTTTCTACTGCTTTAATATGTAATAAATAAGTAAACTTATGGATCTAATTTGATAATGCTTTAAGTGTATTTCCATTTGGATTTATTTTAAACCAAGTTAAGCTAGATGGCCTGGCTAAGGTTTATGAGACCCTAACGACGGTAATGCCACATGGGTTTTCAACAAAGGACTTGAAAACCAGGACGTTACAATCACACTCTTAATTATTGAAAATTTGAGACCTCAAAGGCGAGATTCACCACTTTGCTTCCGCCATCAATACCCACTTGTACCGATCAGTCATTCTAGATGATGCTCTACCACTTTCAGTTCTCTATGTCATCTGTTGATCTTTGACACTTGTACCTCTCGTGCTACATGAGCCCTTCGCAGTCCGCACCCGTTGTGCTTTACGCCTCACACGTAATCTAAACTCCGCAACCTTGGCTCCACCAAATCTATAGCCTCCTAATGACGGACTGGAACTATATCATCTGTACCTGAACCCCCTGAGACTGTGTCACCTGATCCATCCCTCGGCATCTTGACACTCCAACGTTGGCTTTCATCTCGATTCTCGTATGACTATCCTCGAAGCACTCTCTCCTCAACCGCGTTCATCACAATTGCGTTCCCAATAAACCTAAACTGGTTATCAACTTTATGAGCCTTCATAACGACCATGGCGCCTCTACATATCCTCATCACTACATCCTTCAAAGACATCCTGCAATGCTTGGAATCTAATGCACCAATTGAGATCAGATTTTTTCTCACATTAAGAATAAATCTAATACCTCCCAAGGTAAGAACAATCCCATCAAACATCTTGATCTTGACTATACTTATTCCAAGGACCTTGCATGTCTGACCATTGCCTATTCATATGGCACTTCCAATACTGGGTACAAACTCGTGAAAGAGATTTCTACCCCGACAAACATGAAAAAAACATCCTGAATCAACAAACCAATCAGAATCGATATATTTTCCTATTGTAGAACCTTTCTGGAGATCCGATGACTCTGAGATCATATAGAGCTCTCTATCTTTGTCGTCGTGGTTCCCTTCTGCCATATTCGCAGAACTTGACTTTCTCCCTCTATTCTTGTTTTTCGGACACTCCATCACGTAATATCCCAACTTATGACACTTATAACACTCCACCTGAGACTTGTCTTTTGTCCTCCTCTTGGACTTGGACCTTAGTACTAAGCCTTCACCTTCATTGATCGGAATTAGGTTCAACTTACTCGCATCAGGCACCGCAAAAATCATATCCTCAACCTTCAAATTGTCTCTCTTGTCAAGTAAGGTTGTCTTGAGCACAACATAGAAACTAGAAAGCGACTTCAATAAGATCAAGGCTTGATCTTTCGAATTTACCTTCACTTCTAAAGTGGTTAAGTGAGTCACCAACCTGTTGAACTCTACTATGTGATCGTTCAAATTTGCTCCTTCCTTCATCTTCAGATCAAACATGTCTATCTTTAAGAAGAGTTTATTTGACAACGACTTCGACATATAGATATTCTCCACTTTCTTCCAGAACACCTTGGGAGAAGTCTCCGTCAAAATCTGGTATTTTATCTTTGGTGTGAGACTCAAGCGAATAGTAGCTGTCGTCTGCTTTTCCACCTCTCCCAATGTTCCTTTTTCGCCTTTAAGTGTTTTTGATAGTCCCTGCTGGATTAAGATATCCTTGATCGTACCTTGTCAAATATTGAAGTTCGTCTTCTCATCGAACGACTCGATCTCGAACTTCATCGTATTCATCATCTTCTCGTCTGCGCAACACCAACTCCGAAAACATTCAATCTTTATCAAAATCCGATCTTTATTATAAAAATTCAATCTTTATCACAAAAATCCAATCTTTCCTTCAAAGATATGAACTTTCCTCTGCGTGACGGAACCCGGAGCTCTGATACCACTTGTTACGAATTCAACCCGAGAATCCGATTGATCTGAATACCATAGTCAAGGAATGATCAATAAATATAAGAAATAAAACAACAATACGCAAGATTTAACGTGAAAAAAATTCTATCGTCGAAAGAAAACCCCGAAAGTCTCTCACAATCTCTATGACAACCCTCTCGAGATTGATTTCTCAATCAATCGGATATAGATTTATTTATAGACTCATAAATAAAAGATATATACAAAACCTATATCTGCGTAGAAAACAGGCCACGTCTGCGCATGGGCGCTTTGTATTTTTTCCTATGTCTCTGTTTCGTCGAGCTCCTTCGTTCAATTAACTCCTTCACGATAATTTTCAACAGAAATGATAGTGTTTGATCAGTGTACCCAAGATCTTCGAACAAAATCATGATCAAGAATCGTTTCTTTAAATTTTTCTTGAACTTTTAGTGATTGTAGATGAGTTCTTGAGTTTCGGTTTATGGGTTTTGTGCGATGTCGTCAATGTGGGTTCGTTCCTTTTAAAAGTTTTCTTGAGCTTTTAGCGATTGTAGATTGAGTTCTTGAGTCTTTGTTCGTGGGTTTTGTGCGACGATCATCGTCAATGTGGGATTTTTTGTCGTGTTACCTTGTGTCTATCGTTTCATTTCATGACATGAATTTCGATCAATTGAAGTTTTCTGTGAGTTCTTTGCAATTCTTAAAAATAGGTTTGTGACTTTCCGATGATGGGCTTTGTCGGTATTTCATCAATATGGGACTTGTTGTAATATATCTTGTGTTAATCATTCTTTTTCTATTAATGGGCTTTGTAGTTTTTTCGTTTTGTCATTTTATCTTGTTCTGTGTCATATTTCCTGACATGAATCTATGAACGAGAGGGTGACTAACAAGGTTTACAATGTGGAAATACATCGAGGTCGAGACTATGGTAACAAGGTTTACAATGTGGGTGATGAAGCAAAGAGTAAAAAAGATTAGAAAGACTAATGGTAATAACGGTACACTTATCAAGATGAAGGTTGGGTTTCTTCGCTTTCTTGACATCACATGTTTTTTCTGGTACATTTTTGTTTTGATCTTAATTTGGTTTACATCGGTTCGGTCGTCGAGGCCTTTGTTCGTTAACTTTGAGCTAAACTGCTTGTCATGTATAAACTGCTTTGTTATGTGATCTTCATGTCTTTCATATTCTTGATTTGAAACCTGTGAGCATAGCAAGGGTAACTAACAAGATGCCTCATGTGTTCACTGGCTTTTGTTCATAGGGTTGTGTGGTGTGGTGTTGCAGCTCGCAAGCTGAGGGCGAAGTTGGAGGGAGCTCGAGCAATCAGACTGCTGGGAGCAAAACTTGGACCACAGCTGACCACAGGTTAGTTTCCGTAGTTCTGTATTTTGCCGTTCTGACGCATAATGAGAATCTTAACATAGGTAACGTCCATCACACCAGTCCCGCCGGGGACATCTGAGCATATTGGAACTAACTTCAAGTGCAAATATGAGACACTGGAACTAACTTCAACTTGGATACTGGCATCGTTGCTCTTACAAGTGCAAATATGAGACACTGGCAATAGATTATTAGCAAGAGATTATTTGATATAAGATACTGACATGTATACACACTTTTTGCAGGCGATTCCTTATCGCCTACCATAAGCATACGAACGACTGGACCACGGGGCGAGAGAGGTTGTTCCAAGGGAGCAAAATCGTGTTCCAAGGAGCCAAGACTATAGATCAACTGGTTGACGAGCTGAAAAAAGAAGAGGCCATTTAACTCATATCTACAAATATTATTAGCGTAGTACTCAACGTTGCATTTTTTGACTTCTGTTAACGCTGGTTCACGTCAAGACAGTCCTTGACATTTTCTTCATGAGCACTAAGCTCTCTACATAATCTCCTATATATGAGGTATTCATCAGAGGCTTCCGGATAAATATCGTTCTCCTTTGAGGGTACATATCATAGGATTCTATTTCACACCCTGCTACCTGAAACATAATTTGCCCATTCTTCCTAATGCGGCTGAAATAAACGTTTGGAAACAGGGATAAATCAATGGTTGATCGTCTAATCCAGGGTTGACTATTTCCTTTCACCCCCATAACCCATATCCTGACTTCATCTACATATACATTTGAGAGAGCAATAGATTCACCGAGAACATGAAGCAATGTATCCCGTGGTTTAAAATTACCTTTTCTGGCAGGCGGTAAGGCCGTGTAACTGAACACTTCCTTGCACACATCAAACGAAGCACATCTCCAGGACCCGTCACTTCTCTCACTCTCCTCCTCCCTTTTATTTGGGCGAGCTATCCAATAGATACGTCCCCTCAAATATTGTTTGGCTCTATAGTTACGCATAGTAGGGGTAGCACAAGAGAGCAGTCTCCAACTTTCATTGCGAAGCGAGTATACTTGCCCTGGCCCGCTGACCCTAGCAACCCCACCGGGCAACTGTGGATGGTACATTGCGACGACCTTGTAGTCATTGCTGGTCTTATCGTACCCAAACCCAAGGTGAGCATCAGGTAAGTGCAAGCTTGGGTTTAGCGGGATGACAACATGTTGTCTAATGGAGGGGTTCCATAGGATCAAGGGTCCATCATAAGTGCGAAAGTTCCGACCCAAAAGAAACAATCCGTTGAGTGTTCCACCACAAAAAAGCTTGTTACTCGAGGGAGGTCGATAAGTTTTTCCAAATTGTCGTTAGTAGCGACAATCCACCTGTGATCCATAATCTGACCAACACGGTATTCCATTGCTAAGATGCGCCTATCATGGTTCCCTTTCCTGTTGTACATATCAAGATGCATGATTTCGAAGTCATCGGTTTCAATGATATCACGCCATGTTTTGCTGACGCACCTTAATCTAAGCAATGCCTTCACCGGGACTCTAGCTAGGATGCTGGTTATCAACTCAAAGGGACAATAGAAAGCCTGTTTTGAGTTCCTCTTCCTCTCTGATCCTTGTCGGAGATCACAAAACCTGAATGGTCTGACGGTGTCCGGTTTCGAATGATGTAGCCTTAGGAGGGAACCCCATGTCTCTGATTCTGATCCCATCCTCTCCAAACAGCTACAGTCGTTATAGCTAGCCACCAAAGTTCAAGCACGTCAGTATTATAGACATCTCCGCCACTTGCACAGGGAAAACAAGAACTATATTGATATATGGTGGTATTCGTATATGCAAGAACACTTGCTCTCTAACCATGAAGTAAAACATTTCAACAAAAAGAAAGCAAATTTACAGTATACTTTCGGCATAACTTTACAAATCATTATTTTTTTTATAAATTATAGATGCAATTCAACAACACGCTACTGTTGTACTGTTGTACTGTTATCAATGAATCATAATGAAATCAGTTGTACTGTTGTATTGCCATTGCACATCAAGATACATCAGAAAATATACAGAAACGGCTCAAGTCCAACAGCTTAGCGTCCTCACAGCAATGGTGAACCCACTTCCACAATAAAGCATGGTTGTATCCTGGCTATCTGCAATACCATCCTCTCCTAGATCCACCACCTGAGGATGACTCAGATCACGAGTGTCACCCAATCCAAGCTGACCATGTTCACCCCATCCCCATGTTCGTACTTCCCCGATTTCTGCAATTTCACAGGGTTTACATTAAACACACAATACAAATTGTAAAAAAATGCCCAGCCAAACACAAAACTACGGATTATTACAAATATAAGCCTTGCCTGTGACTAAAGCCGAGTGCTCAGCTCCAGCTGAGATTTGTATAATCTTCATCCCATCAAGACCCGATACTTTCACCAGATCTTGTTCCACTGATTCAGCGGAATTGGCTTCACCGAGCATTCCGTGTCGGTAGCCACCAAGCATGAACACACCCCCCTCATCTGGTTAACAAAGTTGATACAAATATTTCAGGCATTAGGAGGCATGCATGACCTTGAATTAGAATAGAAAAGGACGTAACGGAATGAAACCTGTGAGTAACAGAGCATGATTCCAACCAAGAGCAGCTTGTTTGAAACTCAAGGACGATTTTAGTTGACATGGTAATGAAGCATCTGAAGTTTTACCACTGTAGCCTCTTCCCCAAGTGTAGAGCTGTCCATCAGCTTATATAATAGAATTATTAACAACAACACTACATAAATTCAAGACAAAATACCAAAAAAGAAGCAAAGAAGAGGCAACACTTTGCAGTATAGTATTGCAAAGTGAGCTATACAACTGCATCCATGGATGACATTGCACAATGCAGATAAAACTCATGACCAGAATTTCTTGAAGATTGAGAGACTCGTACACATTGTTCTCACCTGTAAGTGCCGCACTATGATCTCCATTAGCAATCATGGTCACTATTTTCACACCTTGGAGACCTAGACATAATTGAGGAATAACATAAAACTTTATCTTCTCCTTTGAAACACCTAACTGACCACGCTTTCCATATCCAAATCCATATGATTTGGTCCCAGAGTAATCTGCAGTGAAAACAAAGATGCCTGAAATCAGACTTGAATAATTTATCCAATATTCATGTATCGATGACATTCAATTTAAGCAATGGATGTCATTAGGGAAAACTGCAGCAGAGTATGTATAAGCATTCCTTTACCTTTAACAAGTACCAGGGAGTGACGCATCCCACAAGCAATCTGCTCAACATGTAGCGAGTCGAAGAAAGAAACCTCTAACGGGGATCTGTACTGCTGGAGATCTCCATGCCCAAGTTGACCAAATGAGCCATCTCCACAAGTGAAAAGCTGTCCAGAAGCTGAATACATTGTAAGTTTATAATTATGGGACATCAGGGACAGAAAGCTACCAGCGATTTCGATTGATGAATTCTGAACTACGATCAATATTTTCTAGCAAGAAGAATCTCTACATGGTCCAGAGAGGAAGTATCGTGGTTATGCTTGCTAAGACCATGGCTTGTTCTTTCATGTAATGATAAAGACGAAGGCTTTGGACCTAGGGGCATGACATTTTATTGCCGTGCTTGCAGAGAACCACATATAACCATGTCATCTAGGCATATACCCCAAAAAAATTCACGAAACATGTAATTTATCCGAAAGCCAAAATCCTCGCACCAAAAAGTTCTCATCCATCAAGCCAATCATCACTCCATGATCCGACAAACTAGAAGTACTACATACGAATCATCAACGAATTCACGGAAGTAAAAGCAACATTGATCCATAACAAACAAGCTCCAATGAATTCTGTATACACCACAATCAAATTCAAAAGCAAAGACAGATACAAACCTGAGACAAACCCAGAGTGGTTCCACCCAGCAGCAACCCCAGACACCACCACCCCCTCCAACGCCTCCACCGCCACAGGCCGATCCCGATTCATCGCATCGCCGTGACCCAGTTGCCCTGACGTGCCTCTGCCCCAACTCAGCACCCTTCCACCTGCACCAAAACCCCATCATAAACACAAAACCAATCAATTAATCAACAAACTTGATGAACTCAAACTCAACAACGGGAGAGGGGGTTTACATGAGGTGAGGGCGATGACGTGGGCGCCGCCGCAGGAGATGTGGGAGATGTGGCGGCGAGGGGCGGGGAAAAGATGGTGGATGAGTTGTGGAGTGTGGAAATCATGGGATTCTCCGGTGCCCAGTTGCCCGTCTGTTCCCGCTCCCCAACTCCATATTTTTTGGATGCTTTGGTCGTCGTGGTGCTGGGCATCGACGTCGTATACGCCTCCGGCGACGGCGGAGACGGCGGAGGAGGATGTGGCTCTGTCGGTTTCCTCCATAGACGTAGTCACATATAGATGCTGGCCGGCGCCACCAGCAAAGTGATTCACGCGTGGATGATATTTTGTCAACTTAGATTGAAAGTCCCATGGTCATCCCAATTTGTTACCGCCAGCATATAAATGAGTGTTTTTGATTGTAAAATTATTTAATTTTTATTTTTGATTTATTTCTAATCATACATAATATTAACATTATATTTTTTTTAAATTATGAAATCAACAGACCTTGATTGTTTGGATGCTTTTAATTTTCATGTTGAAATTATCCATATATATCTTATAAGTTTCGCATATCAGATTGATCTTGGCCTCTTGCACACATCTTAACTTCCAATTTCCAAAATTATTTATGCTTGTGTGTTATTAATACTATCTTCGTCCCAAAATAATTACATCATTTTGTCATTTTGATCCGTCCCAAATTGTTTGCAACGTTCTCATAAGAGAGATTATATGTGATTGAGAATTGAAGTTGAGGGAGAAAAAAAATAAATCTAAATTTAGATACTTAAAATAAATATTATAATAATTTTGAGACGAGAAAATATCTTATAATTTTCACATATTGGATCGATTACAAACATCTTGAGTTCCAAAATCATTCATGATCATTGTTTCATCCAGAGTTTGAGAACATCTATCTCACAAGTCCTAGATGATATATATAGACATAATGGAATGGCCGGTGCTTAAGGCTTGCAAAATTAACAATCTGAATTTAACTAAACTGATGATGATAGACTTGCATCTTATATACACAATGCAGCATATAGAAGAAGTGTCACTCACTTGGGCACACAGCACTACACTTATGAGTCATCCACACTTCCATCTGATATAACATTATAAACGACGATGACAATCTTCGTATTAAGGTTCGAAACACAAGTTACACAACCAGGAAACAAAGATTAAACAAGCAAAGAAGTGAAGAATGAAAAATCACAATCTTTTTACCAGTGGAAAACAATGAGAAAAACAGACACTTCTAATCCTAGTCGCGCCTCAAATGAACCCAAACGCCAGGACTAGGCACCCCACCATTGACAACAAACAACAAATAAAACCCCGGCGGCGCCACATTCACGTTCCTCGGCGCCCTCACCATAACCCTCCCTACACCCTCCCGCACCCGATCCCTCTTCTCGACTCCCAAAACCAACAGCCTCTGATTCATCCCAAAGGAATGCGTAGTGAACGGCGGCAACAGCATCGTCACCATCACGTCATCTTTCGACTCTTTCGCCACCTCGTACCCCACCTCCATCACCTCCCCGTGCAACACCCACCGCCTCGGCGATCCCGTGATCACGGGGCGGTAAGGGGCGAGGT
>JAOVYX010006279.1:0-36720 GCA_035668315.1 Drosera spatulata | reverse complement strand
CCCCCCCCCCCCCCCCCCCCCCCCCCCCCCCCCCCCCCCCCCCAGCGGGTGAATTTGTCCGAAGTCAATTTTCACGAGAAACAAAATCATGGATCACATAATATTTATTGTATTGATTTTATGTATCCATACCTCTCATGATCAGGAAGAAAATCGACGATTATTTCGACTATACACGGAGCCGATTTGTTTGAACCATGGACGAAGAACTCAAGAAAAACGTGAGACGAAATTGCACAATTTCGTCGCATTTTGAGTGTGTTTCCATGGTTTGAGGAGGCCTATAAATAGGCTACTTTAGAACAAAACATAGCATCATAAAAATCACACAAAATCCACCAAAAAATGAGAAATATCCAATTTGTGATATTGAGTGCAATCCTCTACGGGTATATGCTTTAAGTCGATAGAGAAAAAAAATTACTGTGAGTAATCCTTTAGCAGAGTCTAGGGACAAATTTGTAATCCCTCTTTAATAGATATTTTGATACCGTAACGGTTCCGTGATTTTTATCCTTTTTATTTTTTGGGGATTTTCCACGTAAAAATCTTGGTGTCGATTTTATTTATTTTGGACTATTTAATTATCCTATTTTAATTACACAGTGAGGAAAAAGTGCCGGACAATTTTGGTTGCACCTTATATCGACTTTTTTCAACAGACTGCTATCAGAATTCTGGTTAATTTAACCGAAGGACGGTCCGACTACTGTGCTAATTAAAATGGAAGACGAGGCCAATATTGGTGACATGATCCGATTGACCTCATCGAACTATTCGATGTGAAAGTCTAGAATGGAGGATATCTTTTATTGTATGGATTTATACGAACCTATCGTAACCAAGACGAAACCCGTTGATAAAGAGAAGAAAGCTTGAGCGTTGTTACAGCACGAAGCTGTTGGTGTGATAAGATAATATATCGACCAGAATGTCTTCCAACACGTGACCAATGACGTCGATGCTTTTGCTCTATGGGAAAAGCTCGAGGCGATTTATTAGAGGAAAACTGTAATGAATAAAGCTTCCATGATACGGAATCTAGTGAAGTTAAAGTTCAGAGACGACCGCAGTGTAGTAGAGCACCTGAATGATTTTCAGGGTATTGTCAATCAGTTGACATGTATGGAGTTAAAGTTTGACGATGAGATGCAAGCACTATTACTATTAAGCTTCTTACCTGATAGTTGGGAGACACTGGTGATGTCACTGAGCAACTTCGTTCCCGAAGGAAAACTTACGATGAACATCGTGAAAGATAGTATGCTGAACGAGGAAATGAGGAGAAAGGAGCTCAGCTCGTCTAGCTCATCAGATGGTCATGTGACAGAACATCACGGACGGAACAAAGGAAGAACTTTCCAACAAGACGACAAGTTCAGGGGGAGATCGAAATCCCAGAATCGAAAGGATTTCACTTGCTATTATTGTGGCAAGACAGGCCACAAGAAGAACGAGTGTAGGAAGTTCAAAAGCGACACGGCGCAAGACAAGGTTGTTAAGGGAGAGCAGAACAGTGAGCCAAGCACTACTTCCGTTGTAACCATGGATAAACCCTACATCTTCTCAGATAGCGGTTCCATCAACCTCACTTGTCCAGACTCAAACTGGATGGTAGATTTTGGTGTCTCATTTCATCTTATTTCGCACATTGATTTCTTTTCATCTTACAAAAATAGTTACTATGGTCTTGAACGAATGAAAAATAATAAGATATCTAGAATTGTAGGCATTGGAGATGTTTGGTTGTAAACCAATGCAGGTTCTAATTTACAGTTGAATGATGTCAGACATGTGTCCGACATTCGACTGAACCTGATTTCACTTGGGATGTTTGATGATGAAAGTTATACTTCTCATTTCTCTGATGGAAAGATGAAGCTCTCGAAGGTTTCTTTGCTAGTTGTTAAGGGAAAGAAGGAAAGGATGTTGTACTCAAAGCAAGTAAGGCTGATCAAAGAAGATGCAAATGTTATTGAGAGATTCTCCTCGATCGAGCTCTAGCATAAGAGGCTCGGTCACATCAACGAGAAGAACTTGTAGATTCTTGCACGTAAGCAACTCTTACCTGACGTGAAAGGTATTCCTCTAAAGCTTTGTGTTGATTGCATAGCTGAAAAACAACACAAAGTATCATTTCTTTCTTTCCCTCCACATAGAAGAAAAAATATACTCGATCCTGTATATACAGACGTCTGCTCTATGACAGAGAGATCTCTACGTGGTGCATATTATTTTGTTACCTTTATAGATGACCATTTTAGAAAGGTTTGGGTCTGTGTCTTGAAAACTAAAGACCAGATACTAGACATGTTCAAGGAGTTCCATGCCAGAGTGGAAAGACAAATTGAAAGGAAGCTCGAGTGTGTCAGAGCAGACAATGGTGGCGAGTACAGAGGTCCGTTCGAGGAATACTGTAGAAAACACGACATCAGGCTTGAGAAGACGATTCCTAAGACACTTCAACAGAATGGAGTCGTTGAGAGAATGAATAGAACCATCTTAGAGAAGATCCGCTCTATGCTCTCTCATGCGAAAGTCCCTAAATCGTTTTGGGGGGAAGCGCTACTAACAGTTGCTTACTTGATCAACCATTCTCCTTCAAGTCCTTTGAATGGTGATATTCCAGAAAGGGTTTGGAGAGGAAGAGACATATCCTATCAGCACTTGAAGGTGTTTGGATGCAGAGCGTTTGTGCACATCCCAAAGGATGAACGCTTTAAGCTTGATGGTAAAACGAACAGTGTATATTTCTTGGCTATCCTAGTGAAGAATTGGTTTCAGGTTATGGGATCCAGTAGCCAGGAAACTCATTCGAAATAGAGATGTTATCTTCTTCGAAGATCAGACCATTGAGGACATCGAGAAGTCAGGGAAGTCCAGAATCCAAAAGATATCTCAATGAACTTGGATCCACTTCCTTCTCCGACACCGGAAGGTAAAGGGGGAGATATACCGGATGATCTCGGTGATGAAGAAGCTGGTGTTGATGTTGATGGCGCAGAACCATTAGATCCGCAGAAAAAACCAGCTCCAGTACAATCACCAGCAGGACAAGGGACGCGGCACTCTACGAGAGAACGCAAACCATCCACCAGGTATCCTGATACACAGTATGTGATGCTGACTAATTGGGGAGAATCAGAGAGCTATAGGAAAGGCATGTCAGATTCACATAGCGATTGATAGTCGCAAGCCATGCAAAAAGAGATGTAATCCTTGTATGAGAACCACACATTCGAGCTAGTGAAATTGCCTAAGGGCAAGCACGCGCTAAAGAATCGATGGGTTTACAGCTTAAAGACTAAAGATAAAAGCTCACAATCACTCTATAAGGCTCAGTTGGTTGTGAAAGGGTTCGGTTAAAGGAAAGGTATTGACTTTGATGAAATTTTCTCCCCGGTTGTTAAAATGTCTTCTATCAAAGTTGTGCTACAATTATCAGCCAACATGAATCTCGAAATCGAGCAGTTTGATGTGAAGATAGCTTTCCTTTACGATGACAAAGAGGGGGAGCTATACATGGAGCAGCTGAAGGGTTTCAGGTAAAAGGAAAGGAAAACCTCATATGCAGGTTGAAGAAGAGCCTTTATGGTTTGAAACAGGCACCTTGACAGTGGTACCATAAGTTTGAATCCTTTATGATAGAGAATGGGTACAAGAAGACGTTATCAGATTCTTACATCTTCATTCAGAATTTTGCTGATAGTAACTTCATTATCCTACTGCTCTATATTGATGATATGTTGATTGTCGGGTAGGATATTAAGAAGATCGCTGTTTTGAAGAAAGCTCTAGGTAAATCCTTTGCGATGAAGAATTTGGGTCTCGCTAGACAGATCCTTGGTATGCAAATCTCCCGTGATAGAAAGAACAGGGAAGCTGTGGCTATCACAGGAATGATACATCGAGAAGGTATTGGAAAGGTTCAACATGAACAAGTCCAAATCAATTAATGCTCCACTTAAAATCACTTCAAGTTAACAACGAAGTAGTGTTCCTCAAGTGAGATAGAGAAGCAAAAGATGTAGAATATTCTGTATGCTTCTGTTATTGGTAGTTTGATATATGCTATGGTATGTATTAGACCAGATATTGCCTATACAGTTGGAGTTGTGAGTAGATTCCTTTCAAATCCAGGAAAAGAGCATTGGGTAGCAGTTAAATGGATTCTGAGATATCTTAGAGGTACGTCTAAGTTATGTTTATGCTACGGTCAAGGAAAACCTGTATTAGATGGTTATACAGATGCAGATATGACCGGAGACGCAGATTCTCGAAAGTCTATCTCGGGATATATAACAACCTTCGTAGGGGGAGCAGTATCATGACAGTCAAAGCTGTAGAAGTACGCTGTTTTATCTACTATAGAGACAGAGCATATCGCAATCACTGAAACTAGCAAGGAAGTGCTATGGATGAAGAAGTTTTTGCTAGAATTGGGATTACAATAAGACATGTATAGACTTTGTTATGATAATCAAAATGTTATTCACATTGTCAGGAATCTGACCTTTCATTCGAGATCGAAACACATTGATGTGAGATATCATTGGATTCGTGATGCACTATATCAGAAGCGATTTCAGCTCGAGAAAATTCATACTGATGATATTGTTTCAAATTCCACGATCAAAATACGATAAGCAGGACGCATGATCTCATTGCGACATTTTGTCGAATGCCTAGCATGCACTTCTTCAATCAAATTGCACTTTGGAACTTGAGATCACTTTGACCTATATCTCTTGATTCATACTTGGAGTTTTCGGCAAATGGGTATTCGAGAATTTTGTAATGCCGATTTCTCTTCATACAGTAATGTCTATTGATGAATACCAAAAACAGTTGGCTTGATATCATTATGAATACATAATCATGCTCGGAAATCAAATACGTCGATAAACAACGGTTCTTGAGATTGATGCAGTGAGTGAATACCTTAGTCTCATCGAACGACTTGATCGCTTCAAGAGCAACCGCGTTCTGGTCATGGAGTCCCTCGCATGAGTGTGAAAAAGAAAATCCAACCCGGTATTGTTGAAATCAATCCCCTATAAGAACTCGGGGTACCAAATGATATCAGTTTTTGGTTTGAGGGATGATGGCTTGTAAGATTGTGACTCCATAGGTCTTGAAATCATCCCAATTGACGACATATTTTGAATGACAGATTTTATCACTGCACCAACAATCAACACACAAAACCTAACCAACATAATCAGATCCAGATCTCATTGCACCGATCCAAACCTATCGGATCCGATCATCATCACCCAGTCGTATCAAAATTCATCAAACACATAAGTGAGATCCGATTCAATACAATAACAAATCGTACCGAATCGAACCGGCACAAGATCGATGATGAGAGGAGATATACCTAAGGAAAGGTGGTGTTGTGGGCCTAGACGGAGGCGTCTTGGCCGACGATGGCAGCGGCAGTGAGGAGGTTTTTGACCATTAATTCAAAAGCTTTTCAATCACCCGTATCAGTTACCATTTCCTATTTAATTCTTATTCATTGTGATTACCTCTTTTTTTTTTTTTTTTTTTTTTATTGAATCAAATTGAATTTGCACATTATCATGAAATACATATGGGAAGAGAATGAATGAAAACGCATGCGATCAAATATGAAATAGTTTGAATACCTAAAATAATCCTATCAAATATGAAAAATATCAAAATAGCCCTCATGACATTTCGCATACCATGAAATGCAAGAAATTTTGTAGATTTATAATACATATTGATGATTCGTTATGCTTCATGCGTAACAGTCTTGGATTTTGCAGCATTATGTGTTTGATTCTGTGTAGCCGCTAACACTTGGCAGTATTTGTTTGCATATACAATTTGCAATTTTGCAAGTCTGTTTGATTTTAGTTTGCATTTGAGCTTGAGTTTATAGGATTTAGTGCTGGCTTACATAGTATTTTGAGTTAGCGGTCGATACATAGTATTTTGAGTTAATAATAATATTGATCAATCACTTGATATCAGGGCTGGCGCTGCTCGAAAGAGAAGATTTCCCGTCGTTTGTCAATAAAACAAATGAACACCCTGCATAGTAGAATTGCTTACAAAGCAATACTCGAATATTGATAAGGCTGATTTTGTACTCGCTAACATGGTGTTTGAGTTGGAGGAAAAGGTACGTAGCTCTCCAGCAACATGTCAGAAGTAATGTAGTCTGCTTATATGTGCGTGGGATATCATGACATTCGTTTGGACTTCATATCAATTCTATGAATGAAATAGTTAGGTTTAATCTGATCTTTTTTCTCATCTTTCCATTTTGTGAATAAAGGGAGGGCAGAGGACCTAATAATTCTGCCTTCTCCCTGTGAGTATCATGCCGCAAACACAGAGTTTAAGTAAATGCAATTTCCCACACCTTTTGGTAGATAACTCGACCACCACCTATTTAGCATCTAATCTTGCATGAAGATTCGAATCTTGAACTTACCGAAACATGTATTAGTGAGATAGTATAAGAATTAGACTACTCGTCAATTCCTGGTTTTTCTTATCTTACATGTGATCATTATTGGATCGCGCCACTCTCAGACATGTTCTACTTCGAGAATACCAGGCTCCGGTACAATACTCCATTGATTGGATCATATACTATTTGTGAAAGAAAAACTTGGTTACTATTAACCATTCAAAGGAGGTCAAACTGAATCAAAACGTTTGATTATTTTGTTATGTAGGTACTGAATGCGATGTCACCTATGCACCCTGTGCTGACTATTGGGCCGCTGATACCATCCGTATGCTCGAACGATCAAGGCGTTGATCATAAAGAAACTGTCAAAAACCATGGGAGAAATTCATACAATCAGGATCATGGAGCCACTAGAAGTAGGCTCAGCACCAAGCCTCGAAATTCTGTTATCTACATTGCAATTGGCAGCCAAGCTGTCATAACAAAGGAGCAATAAATGGAGTTAGCATGGGCACTGAAGGCCTCGAATCATTACTATTTGTGGGTGATAAGATCACCTGAGCAAGCCAAGCTGACTGAGCAGGTTTATAGTGATACCGGCGACAAAGGTATGATAATCAAATGGAGTCATCAAATGGATGTCCTGGAGAATGAGTCTGGTGGTTGTTTTGTGACGCATTGTGGTTGGAATTCGACACTGGAGACGTAATGCTCTGGAGTTCCTATGGTGGCAATACCGCAATGGGCAGACCAACAAACAAATGCGAAGATCATACAAGATGTTTGGAGAGTATGGAAACGAGTAAAGGTTGATAAGAATGGGATTGTTTGCGGTCAAGAAGTTTTGATGGATAGTGAGACATGAAAGTTAACGCGAGGACATGGAGGACTGTGATCAAAAGAGCTGTTTCGTGTGACGGATCCTCGGACAAAAATATAGATGAGTTTGTGTCCCAAGTTGCCTCAAAAAGCAACTAAGAAAAACAAATTCAGCTTTGACACAACAATCTGTACCCTCTTGGAAATGAATAATCTGGTAATGCTTCTCACATTCTATACTGTATTCTTAGATTTCACATCCTCGAGGGATCAGAAAACAATATCTCTATTATAAATATAATAGGTATAAAATTGCATAAATTTGTTCTTTCCACCCAGCACTTGGCAGAATTATCTGCATCGGTTAATTTGCTTTGTGTGGACTATATGATATTGAAGAAGAGTGCTTATTTATTTACAATTGCAAAACCTCTAAAAATTTCTTCTTTTGCATTTCTTTCAATTTTCTGTTAAATCATTTACAGAGCAATTTCTCCTTATTTCGCATTATTTTTCAAGAGCGAATCAAGAAGCTGTGTGTTGATCAGTAGAGCGCTTACTTCTTGCATTCAGAGTAAACTAATTCGAACCAATGATCCAGGAATTTTTTTTATAAAAGGAATATCAAGTTGGCCACCTTGCATCCTGCATTCTCTATATATCTACGCAAAACGAGAGCTTATGGAGTTCACAGCACCGGAAAAGAGATCATGGAGAAAGAGCCAATGAAGAGCTCCACTCCTCATGTATTGATAGTACCATATCCAGCACAAGGCCATATCAACCCGATGCTCCAATTCGGAAAAATATTGGCCTCCAAAGGCATGAGGGCGACTCTATCAACAACCATTTTCTCCTGCAAGCCCATGCCTATTGAGTCTCTTGGCCCGGTTCATATCGAAACCATATCAGATGGCTTTGATGAGGCCGGTTATGCTGGGGCTGAGAATATCCATGCCTACATATCAAGTCTTCAGATCTTTGGTTCGCTATCTCTAGACCAGCTCATTGCAAGATACTCGATGACAGCACACCCGGTTGACTGTGTGATCTATGATTCTGCCATCACTTGGCCATTAGATGTGGCCAAGAAGCATGGCTTGGCAGCAGCCTCCTTCTTCACTCAGCCGTGTTCTGTAAATAATATATACTACTATGTTCACAGTGGCATGCTATCACTCCCTATATCTTCAAACTTGGTCTCCATTCCTGGTGAATATTTTTCTGTTTCTTAAGCTTTTGATTGCGATTAATTTGTTGCAGTTCATGTATGACCGTCTTCGTTTTACAGTATAATTATCATGAGTTAGAGTAAAAGTTTTAGTCTACTTGAGAGTAATATTTGGTTGACACTCACTTTCAGGGTTCCCACTGCTTGGCATAGAAGATTTGCCGTCATTTATCAGCAAACCAGAAGAATATCCTAGATACCTGGACTTGCTCACAAAACAGTACTTGAATATTGAGAAAGCTGATTTTGTACTCGTCAACACAGTGTTTGAGTTGGAGGAAAAGGTATGTATTTCTCGAGTAACATGATGTTAGAAGAGGAGTACTTTGCTTATATGTTCATTCAGAATCATATAGGTCTATCATGATGCATTGAAAAATTTTCAGAAGTTGATGAAACTAATGAACTGATGCGATAAACATATCGTCATCATAGAAGAGAGTTGTACGGTGTAGGATGCAGGAATAATTATGCAGGAATACATTCTCATAACTTTACTAGATCATGCTAGATTAATCTTCGGATTTCGAGTTGAATTTTTTCAAGCCACCTTTCAAACTAGACGTATGCATTGTGCTTTGTGATTGCCCGGAGTTAGCTGATCGCCCTTCCTACCGCTAAACGACATTCGTTCTGGACTTCACATTCCATCCTATGTATAGGAAAGTTGGACAATGTCTCATCTTTTCTCATCAGTCCTTTTTGATGAATAAAGGGACAGCACAGGAGCTAATAATTTACCTTGTCATTCTGAGTAGTATGACCCAAACAAGTACAATCTAGGCAATCAATCTTGAACTGCCGGTCATTTACTCAGCATCAGAACTCGGGTGAAGATTTGATAGATAGATATAGATTTGTGGATCTTCACTTCATACATTTGGTAGAATTTGTTTCAACATGATCTCAGAACAAGAGTTGTACTATTACTTTAATGAGATAGCATAAGCATAAAAAAATTTAATAACCATACTTTTGAGTCTTGAATGCCCCTATAGTCATGAATCATGATTCCTCGTTTTCATTGTCTGCGGGATCCTCCAACTCTCAAATACTAGAATATTTTATACTTCAAGAATACTAGGCTCCAGTTATACAATACCGGTTATGTTATTGAAGAGAACTGATCTAATCTTATAATGCCACTTTGAGTACTATCTGCTAATTGAAACCTTGGTTAATGTATATCTACCATTCAGAGAACAAAGTGATACGACTTAGGAGTATATCTTAACATTCAAATATGTTATTATGTAGGCGGTGAATGCGATTTCAACTATACACCCTGTGTTGACAATCGGGCCTGTGATACCATCCATCTCCTCGAATAGACGAGGTGATGATTACGAAGACACTAACAAAAACCATAAGACGGATCTCCGCTATCAGGGCCATGAAGTCACAAGGAATTGGCTCAACACCAAGCCTCGAGATTCTGTTGTTTACATCGCATTTGGCAGCCAAGCTATCCTATCAAAGGAACAATACATGGAATTAGCATGGGCACTGAAGGCCTCAAAACATTACTATTTGTGGGTGATAAGAGCCCCTGAGCAAGCCAAGCTGCCTAACCACCTTTTTACCGATATTGGCGACAAAGGTATCATTATCAAATGGAGCCATCAAATGGAAGCGCTGGAGAACGAGTCTGTTGGTTGTTTTGTCACGCACTGTGGATGGAACTCGACCTTAGAGGCGCTATGCTCCGGAGTACCTATGGTGGCTATGCCTCAATGGGCGGCGGATCAACAAACCTATGCAAAGCTAATACAAGACGTTTGGAGAGTGGGCAAGCGGGTTAAGCTCGACAAGAATGGGATTGTGAGTGGACGGGAACTATTAAGATGTCTACGAGAAGTGATGGACGGTGAAGAAATGAAAGCCAATGCAATGTCGTTGAGGACCGTGATCAAAAGAGCTGTTTCACGAGACGGATCTTCTGACAAAAATATCGATGAGTTTTTGTCTCAAGTTGCATCACGAAACAACTAAGAATAAGAAATTCGGCTTCAATAATATTGGGAAGGATTCTTCCTTCGATACTTCTTCGATTCTCTAGTGTGATTGCGGGGTCAATGAGTGTTGATGCAAATAAGTTCCATCACTTGTAAGGAGCTTCTGTTGTAAGTTGATATGTACAAGATACCACTATTGTGGAAATCAACCCACCAAAACGAATGCATATATTCGATCGACAATCAATCAAATAAGGGACAGAGGACCAAACGAACACCTGGTTTACATGGAAAATCCAAGATGAGAAAAGCATAACAGAGAGGACAAATCAACTGCGATCAGATCGTGTACAAATAAGAACACAAGATTTAGAGAGACGTTGTAAGAATGAAGTGAAATGCTCAACTCATCAAAAAAACTAATCAAGCGACCTATGAGTTTCACAGCAGACAACAAGCTGCAGCAATCATAGATACAATGACTAGTTATTGCAATTCTGAACTGTTCGCTTATAGTTCCCAATCGCAACTAATCGCAACCTAATGATCAATCCCGAAAAATAGAGACTCACAGTTTTGCTGCAGTACACTTTGCACGGTATAACACAAGTTATTCAGGAGTTAAACCTTCAAGATCTGAACTCGCCTGCGACAGCTCATCGACATTCTTCTACACGGCAGGAAGCAACGGAGCTCGTCCAGGAATGTTCATTTCATCGAAGGTCCGTCAGATATATTCCCATGTAGACTACGAAATGAACAAATTTTCACCTAGGACTCAAATCATGAACCTGACGAAACACCAACTCTTTCTTCCCGACAAACTATGACCGTGGGTGGCCATCACTAGATGATAGGATTAACAACGTGTATCACTATCTCAAACTATGTTGGGAGTATGATGCGGAAGCAATGATAGAGATTGATTCTTTCAGGTCAATTGTTGGACAAGGCTCTGGAAGGCCTACATGGTTGAGTTTTTTGAAACTCAAAAGTAATTTCAGAAACCAACTAATCTAACTTAGAGATTGTGTATCATGACATAGATGTATCTAATAACAAATGAACTGTTGAGATCAAATCAACACAAATCAAGGGTTGATATTAGAATATTTTAATCTTAATCATGCATTTTCACCATTTAATCTCAACCATTCATTTTTCACAAGACACATCTATATCATGACGCACACTCCCATTTTCCCTGATTTATTCATTACTCCGTCCGTCCCAATTTAATTACAATGCTTTTCTTTTTTTGTTGGTCCCAATATAAACACAACACTTTTTTTTTTGATTATTCCCAATATGAATGCAACATTTTTACTCTTTTTTTATTTGATAATGAGTTTATATTAATATAATCAAATTATCACATAATCTCCTTCCTCCTCTTCTCTCATTCTCTCTCATAAACTCCATTTATACCTCAGTATCTCTAAAAAAAAAATCTTTCTTCATCAAATTTCATATAAATTCAACACATATAAAAATCCGTGTCGGATTAAACCGTTACAATTAAATTGGGATGGAGATAATATTAAGGTTCTTAAAGAAGGAGTATCAAAAACTACGATAGACAAGAAAACAAATACTCTTCCGTCCCAAAATATTATAATACTTTTTTTTTATACTATTTAATATGTATTTTGATAAGTTTTATTTTATGTCTTAACGACGTTAGAAAATTATGTCATCGGCGTCAGGTTATAGTACATTACTTAAATTATCATCAGTGTTTCTGATAATTTTTTAAAAAATGATGTTTGATGTCTTGCGACGCGAGTCAAATTCGTCTCGATAAGTATGCGCAACCAACTTGTTATAATTATTTTGGGTCGAAAGAAATACTAATCATCTAATAAATCAAAATCAATGAATTCTAAAATTGAAACTAAATAATCTCCTACATCAAAATAGGCGGGCCCAGATTAGAAAAGTAATTGAAACACATAACCCGATTTATTATAATATTATTTATATAATTCACATTATATATATCTAAAAATACTATTGATGATTATGCATATCTATTTTAAATCACATAGATAATCTAAAATATTTGAGAATTTTATCTCGTGATGATGTTAAACTATTTGAGTAATTGTTATCTTTTAATGATATCATTAATAAAGATCAACCAAACCTGATACTAAAGTAAACTATATAGCTTTATATATTTAAATAGATACCATATCTTCTCTTGAGTCTCTTTTATTTTCGAATAACTGTTGTTTCGAGTTCCTATGCTAGAGCTACAATAAGTTTTACGTAGTTGCTAAGTTATTGTATGATTTATTTTGAAGATAATTATAAAAGGGTTGATTGTTTGGATTATTTCTTAGGATGAGTCAATATTTTGGATTATGAAAAACATGAATAATTAATTAATCATTATAAATTAATTATATATACAATATATGACCACCTAAAATTATTTACTTCCTCGTGCACAACAGTGCAGGTGGGAAAGTGAAACAACACCTTTAAAAAAAAAAACTTTAGGGGCAGTTCTGATGATGCCCTAGGTCGGTCTGATAATCCAAGTACTAGCAGCCTATCAACTCCTTCAAACATCACCATCACCTTTTAACTCATTGATTTCAACAATCAAATATGAACAAGTTCGAGTGAAACAAATAAACATCAATCAACATGTTGACTGTCAGCAACTGACAATCCCAAGAAAACAGAACAAACATAATCTACAATAAAATGAGCACAGATTAGTTCGACGATCCAACAGAGCAAGCAGGGTCGATCCCTCGAAGGCATGGACAGTAGGGACTACACCGGCCATGTTCTGGGCGTGCCATATCCGTCACAAGGACACATAAACCCGATGCTCCAGTTCTGTAAGCGCTTAGCATCCAAGGGTCTTAAGGTAACAATAGCGATCACCAAGTCCGTCGCGAACTCTGACTCCACCTTTACAACCCCGGAGGACTCATCGAGCCAATCCGGACTAGAGTTTGATACGATATCCGACGGTTATGATCATGGCGACGCAGGACAAGCTAAGGCCACTGGGGACTATCTTCCTAGATTTAAAGCTGTCGGTCCGAAACATTGGCTCTTGTCATCGCAAAGCACGCTGGTTCATCGCTTCCGATCAAGTGATGTAGAGTGTATGAGGATGAGAGAGTAACCAAAATAAGACACTTTATTGATATTATTATGGAAATGATACAACACTCACACCTCTAAACTTCTTGACTCAATGAAAACACTACAAATATTTTGTGCACACAACTCACTCTTACACCCTGAAGATTCTTACTTGTCTTGGGTTAATCTTACAACAATGAGATAACCTCTATTTATATTACTCACCTTTTCTAATGAACGGTGAAGATTACAAAGATCCAACGGATAGGAGAAACTCTCTAGAGTTCTCCAAGAATAATCCTAGGAATCTTCCCATAGATATTCTCATAGAACATTCTAAAAAATATTGTAAAACCTACCCTTATAAAAATCTAGACAAAATAAAAAAGGGTTAAGTTATGGACCTTGAGCTTGGATTTATAATTGATCTTGGGATTGGGTTGGTATTGTTAACTCCAACGGTGCATAGTTTATGACTCCTTTCTACCTTGGGTGCTCGTCGTGGCTGAGCACCATGGTGCCTTGGTAGCGCCTTTCTTCACCCAGGTGTACGTTGTGAACTTGATATATCACTATCTATAACATGGTTTGATTAAGATGCCAATAACTTCGCCGGTGGTTGAGATTCCAGGGCTGCCGCCACTAAGAGAGGAAGTCATGCCGGGGTTTGTCAGCTCGCCTCGATCTTACCCCGCTTACTTTGAGATGCCTCTGAAACAGCACATCAATGTGGACAGAGCTGATTTTGTTCTTGTCAATACCTTCTATGAGCTTGAGTCCCAGGTTCGGTTTTCCTAAATCAACTTAAAACAATATAATATGGATCACTTTCACTAATTAGCTACTATAGGAACGCTCTTGTTTGTCTCTGAAGTATGATTTGCTAATTTAAATCAGTAACTTGAGTTTGATAGGCGACAATCACTTGTAGTCGATGTATCTCTCGATGCCGACTTTTCTCTTTCGTTATATTCCTCAACCAACTATTTAGCGACTATGTTTATATATCAAGGAATAGAATTTTTTGTAATATTCAGCTGTATTATTATCAAGAAGGGTTGACTCAATGATACACAACAACCTTTCTCTTGACCATGTGGTAAGAGGCTCGACAGTTTCGCACAAGAAAACAGTTTTCCTGTGTTACAACAGCGATAAGAAGCATATCTCTTTGATCCAGGTTGTGGATGCAACAAGACAATTATCTCCGGTGCTGCCAATAGGCCCAACAATTCCATCCCAGTACTTGGCCAACAGAATCAAAGACAACAGAGTTTATGGCCTCAACTTATTTGGCCCCAGCAACAACAGCACCATCACTTGGCTAAACACCAAGCCTCCCGGCTCCGTCGTCTACATCTCCTTCGGTAGCTTGGCGGACTTGGAGCACCGTCAGATGTTGGAACTAGCGTGGGGAATCGCTAAGACAGGTTATGATTTCCTGTGGTCGATAAGATGTTTGCAAGAGGAAGCCAAGCTCCCTAACGACTTTATCAATGAGACGCGTGACAGGGGTCTCATTGTTATGTGGAGTCCCCAGGTTGAAGTGCTAGCGAATGAGGCAGTAGGCTGTTTTTTCAGTCACTGTGGCTGGAACTCGACGACAGAAGCATTGAGCCTAGGCGCGCTGATGGTGGCGATGCCACAGTGGACCGACCAACCTACAAACGCTAAGTTGATAGAAGATGCATGGAAGATAGGAGTTAGGGTAAGAGAGAATGACGACGGGATTGTCTCAAGAGATGAAATCAACGCTTGTATACATAAGGTGATGGAAGGCAAACTAGCGAAAGAACTGAAGGCCAATGCTAAGAGATGGAACAGTTTGGCCAAGGAAGCAGTTTCTCAAGGAGGATCTTCGGACAAGAACATTTGATGTATTCGTCAGTGAAATTGCAAGATCTGATCGATGAACAACTCACAGAACTAGCTTTGAGATTTTGTTCCAGTGTTATAATCATATTGTTTTTAGAAATGCTATGAACCTAGTGTTGTTCCAGCACATATCCATGAAAAGTGTAAAATTGTTGGATGTCCAATCACCTTGGGCAGCACTCCTTCCGTATCAATTTACTTTAATATTTTTTGAAACATATTTTTAATCTAAAAAAATAAAATCAATTATGTTTTGTCACATCACACCAATTATCTTTAATTGGTATAGTAAATCTCACTATCTTAAAAATATATTATTTTTTATCAAATTTTAAAAAATTCAACACACATAAAATTTTATGATAAGTCAAACGATTATAAATAAATTGAAATGAGGGGAGTATTATGTATCACTTGAAATACTAGTTGATGAGTAAAACACTTATCTAGGTGCGACGGACGATTAACTGCAACTACCAGGAGGAAACGAATAAGCTGTAGTCACTGTGCAGGTGTTGTAGACTGGACGACTAGGATTGAGATCGCCTGCTGCTGTCCCGTTTTGGAACAACAAGGAGATCAAGGGTGTGGAAAAAACTGAAAAAGATTTGCTTTTTTTTTTTCTCCATTATGACTTGTGTAGGTGATAATTCACTATTGCTGTTCCAGAAGTGGACAGCAGGTGATCTCAGTCCGGACGGCTCTATCATATCACTCGCTCGCTAGTCAAAACTATCAGTGGTTTCCATTTCACAGGGCCCATGCGTTAACAAAGTGGAAGAAGCAATTAGGATCAATTAGAAAACCAAAAGTAAGGAAAGAGAAAGAGAATCTAAGAAAGAAAAGCAACGTAGCACGCAACAAGAATCAGAAAATTGTAAGAAGTCAATGATAATACGCAAAGGCGGTAGTAAATGGCGGCAAAAACTTCCAGCCACATCCTCTATTATCAATAAATAGGTCACATGGGACAGAAACAAAAACATCACATTAAAAACACCAGATCCATCAGAAAAGTGAGAAAAATATCGAGTTTAAGGTATTGAGTTTACGGATATTTTTATCTCGTTAGAAAAGAAAAAATTATTGAGAATTATTATAGTAATTGCAATCTTATGGATGATATTTTTAATCCATTTTTAATCCTTTTTTAGGGGGTTTTATACGTAAAAATCTTAATGTCGACTCTATTTATTTATTCCGTTTTAATTGCACGATAAGAAAAAAGTGCCTGGACAAAATTCCGTTGCGCCTAACACCGATTTTTCCTAACAGACTGGTATCAGAGCTCTGATTATTTTAATCGGAAAACAGTGGTACTACTGTGCAAATGAAAATGGAAGACGAAGTCAGCATTGGAGGTATGATCCGACTGACTCATAGAACTATTCGATGTAAAAACCCAGAATAGAGGATATCCTTTATTATAAGGATTCGTACGAGCCGATCGTAACCAAAATAAAACCTGCTGATAAAGAAGAGAAAGCTTGAGAGATGTTGCAGTGCAAAGCTACTGTGCGATCAAACAGTACATCGATTAGAGTGTCTTCCAACACGTTGCCAATGATGTCTGCGATGAATAAAGCTTTCATGATGCGGAAGATAGTGAAGTTGCAGTTCGGAGACGGCCGTAGTGTTGCAGAGCACCTGAATGATTTAGAGGGCATTGTCAATCAGTTGATAGGTATGGGGTTAAAATTTGACGATGAAGTACAAGCATTGTTATTATTAAGCTCCTTATCTGATAGTTGGGAGACACTGATAGTGTCATTAAGTAACTCCGCTCTTGAAGGGAAGCTCACGATGAACATCGTGAAAAACAGTATGCTGAACGAGAAAACCAAGAGAAAGAAGCTCAGCTCATCTAACTCATCCGATGCCTATGTGACAGAGCATCGCGGGCGAAATAAAGGAAGCACTTTCCAATAAGGCGACAAATCCAAGGGGAGATCGAAGTCCTAGAATCGGAAGGACTTCAATTGTTATTATTGTGGCATGTCAGGACATAAGAAGAACGAGTGTAGAAAGTTCAAAAACGACACAGCACAAGACAAGATCGCTAAGGGAGAGCAGAACAACGAGACAAGCACCACCTCTGTTGTAACAATGGATGAACCGTGCCACTCCCTGGATACCGGTTTCATCAGCCTCACTTGTTCAGACTCAAACAGGATACTAGATTCTGGTATCTCATTTTATCTTATTTCGTACATTGATTTCTTCTCATCTTATAAAAATAATGGCTACGTTCTTGTGCAAATGGAAAATAATAAGACATCTAGAATAGTGGACGTTGGACATATTTGGTTGTAAACCAATGCAGGTTCCAAGTTACTGTTGAAGGATGTTAGCCACGTGTCCGACATTCAACTTACTTGATCAATCATTCTCTTTCAAATCCTTTGAATGGTGATAATTCAGAAAGGGTTTGGAGAGAAAGAGACGTTTTGTATCAACATTTAAAGGTGTTCGTATGCAAAGCGTTTGTGCACATCCCGAAGGATGAACGCTCTAAGATTGATGGTAAGACAAAACAATGTATATTTCTTGGCTATCCTAGTGAAGAATTTGCTTTCAAGTTATAAGATCCAGTAGCCAGGAAGCTCATTCGAAGTAAAGATCTTATCTTCTTCGAAGATCAAACTATTGAGAACATGAGAAGTCAGGAAAGTCTAAAGCCTAGAAGATATCCCGATGAACTTGAATCCACTTCTTCCTCCTACACCGAAAGGCCAGGGGAGAGATATGCAGGAGGATCATGGTAAAGAAGAAGCTGGTGTTGATGGCCCAGAACTATTAGAGCCGCAGGAAGAACAAATTCCAGTACAACCACTAGCACAACAAGAGATGTGGCGTTATACAAAAGAACACAGATCATCCACCAGATATCCTGATACAGAGTATGCGATACTAACTGATGGGGGAGAATCAGAGAGCTACAGAAAAGCCATGTCAGATCCACATAACGATCGCTAGTCGCAAGCCATGCAAAAAGAGATGCAATTCTTGCATGAGAATCACACATTTGAGCTGGTGTAATCGTTGAAGGCAAACACGCGTTGAAGAATCGATGGGCATATCGCTTGAAGACTGATGACAAAAAATCACAACCACGCTACACGGCTCGATTGGTTGTGAAAGGATTCAGTCAGAAAAAGATATTGACTTTGAAAAAAATTTCTCTTCACTTGTTAAGATGTCTTCTATCAGAGTTGTGTTAAGATTGACGGCCAACATAACCCTCAAGGTCAAACAAGTTGATGTGAAGACAGATTTTCTCCACGGCGACTTAGAGGAGGAGATATACATAGAACAGCCTGAAGGGTTTCAGGTAAAAAAAAAAAGAATCTCGTGTACAGGCTGAAGAAGAGGTTGTATGGTTTGAAACAGACGTCTCGACAGTGGTACCGTAAGTTTGAGTCCTTTATGATGGACAATGGGTACAAGAAGACATCATTAGATTCTTGCGTCTTCATTCACAAGTTCGTCGATGATAACTTCATTATCATAGTGTTCTATGTTGACGATATATTGATTGTCGGTCAAGATATTAAGAAGATCGCTGCTTTGAAGAAAACTCTTAACAAATCCTTTGCGATAAAGCATTTGGGTCCTGCTAGGCAGATCTTTGTAATGCAAATCTTCCGTGATAGAATGAACAGAAAGCTGTGACTATCGCAGGAACGATACATCGAGAAGGGAATGTTTAATAACGTTGTTTAAAATTGTCAAAACCAAAGTCAATAACATAATCAGAAAATCAATATATAAAAAGATTTTATAAAACATTTCTTGAATATTTATGATGAATTGGAAAACAAAAGTTGAAAAAAACAAATTCATTATTAAACACTTCGGCTTTATTGATCACAAAATAGAAAAACTCGAAGCAGAAAGAGAATCAAACACGGCCTCACCAACAAGAGGATATGTGGCATCATTAAATTTGTGCAAAACATTGACGGTATTGACTACAGAAACTAAATCATCTATTTTTATATATAAAATTAATTTAATTATTTTTATATCAAAAAAAGTAAAGTTTGGTTAATGCTATATTAATTATAATACTATTTATTTATGATTATATTTACTCTAATTAATTTATAATGATTTTTAATCTATTTGATTTATAATGATATTTCATTTTCTCTTACATATGTTTCATTAATGTATATATATATAAGAACACCAACTCATTATTTATCCCATTTATCATTTTAATCATGTGTTAGTACACGAACTAAGATAATTCTATGATGGATTTTTTTTTTATTTTAAGAATAAGTGAAATTCAAACATTTGGTTTTTTTTGTCGTATCAGCAACAAAGAATGTATTTCATAAATATATATAAAGTAAGATTTTTATTTTTAGATATCCAAATCTTGGTTTGTTTTCTTACCAAGTTAATAATACGTCATATTTATGATGAAATATTTAATCTATTTCATTGTAATGACATTTTATTTTTTTTCTTGCCTAATGTTATATTGATGTAACACATGTTAAGAAAAAAAAAAAAAAAAACAACAACAATTCATGATTTAACTCATTGTAACTTGAATGAGTTAGTCTAGAAACTAAGGTAATTTTATGATAGAATTATTTTGCTCAAAAATTAAGTGAAATTCATTTAGTTAGTCTTCCTTTTTTTCTAACATTAAAATATATTGGTTAATGATCATGTTTTTTTTTTTTTTTACCTTTTTTCCATAAAAAAAAAAAAAGAATGAAGGAATACTAATTACTTAGGTTTGAAAAAAGATAAAAATTGCTTATTATAATATTGAAAACTATTTGATGATACTTGTTCTTATGTTACTATAATAAATGAATAGCCATATATATTATATTCAATATAAAATTATCCAAAATATGAATATAATTAAAAAGATTATAAATTATAAAATTACAATAAAAAAATAAACTTATATTATTGTATTCAAAAACCAGGTTAAGGACTTGTCTAGTTAAAGCGAAATGACATCATCACATGTGTGTTACGTTAACTAGCAGGAGCCATATTCAAAGTATAAAAATCAGCACCCGTCAAAGATTCCTAGGTCAGTATAGAAATTTTCGGATTGAGATGAATGGCCTCAGATGTTTGTGGCTGCATGACTCTTCAACTATCAAACTGTCAAAGTTCAAGGAAATATTCATCTGTATATCAATCAATCAAGGTATTAGCAAGTCAAATAAGAAAACGAACAATCATATCAGACCATTCGCAATAATTTTTATATTTTTATTTTTAAAATATAGTGTTATAATATCATTTTTTTATGTACAAAGATTCAGATTTTTACTTAATCATATTATAATACTCCCATCATCCCATAAAAAATATAACTTTACATCATCACTGCACTATTTAACACGTATTTTGAGGAGTTTCGTTATTCGTCTTAACGACGTAAGAAAATTACGTCACTAACTCAGGATTGAAATACATAATATAAATCATTACAAAAAAATCACTGACTAAGGTTTTTAGTGGCAAAATGGGAGTTTTAGTCGCTAAAAAGTGTTTTTCAACTATTATGTGGCTAAAAACCTTAGCCGCTAAAAGCTTCCTCGTTGGTCAAATTTGACGACTAAACAAAAGAATTAGTCACCAATTTAGCGACTAAAAAAAGATCCTAGTCTCTATGTATTTGCGACTAATAGTTTAAGTTTAATAGCAAAATTAGCGAATATTTTTAAAATTTTCATCTTTAAATTAGAGACTAAAATTACCTTAGTCGTCATTTTGAAAAAATAAAATAAAAAATAAAACAAATTGGATGATGACATGACGGGCACGTGCAATTAAGTCTACCGCTGAGGAGGCACCCACGTTGCACCATAATTCACAGGTTTGCAGGAACTTGCATTCGAACCCATGCTCAAGTGTCCAGAAACTCATGAACTAACCAATGTGACAAATGAAACTCCTAATTATATTATTACAAACATATTATATGAACTTTTTAATTTGGTGACTAACCAATAAAAATAGTCGCTAAATTTGCGACTAATACACTAAATTAGTCACCAAAACTAAAGTCATAATTTAGTCGTTATATTTGCTACAAAATATATATTGTTCGTAAAATTATAAAACTAATTTTTGATGTTTTTTAAGAAAATTAACTTTACAACTAGTATTGATTTTGATCGTAAAATTAGAGATTAGTATTAATTTTGGTGCAAAAATTACTGCTAAAAATGTTTTAGTCGCTAATTTTGCCACCAAGTTTCTTTTTAGTCGTTAATTTTACGACTAAGTTTCTTTTTAGTTGTTAATTTTACGACTAAGCAATGTCGTCACAAAATTTACGACTAAACTCTTATAATTTATTGCGACTAACCAATGTGGCCATAAATATTGCGACTAAATTTATGTGGTCGTAAAATTTATGACTGAAATTTAATTATAGTAGTTAATTTTATGACTAAAAATATAATTTAGTCATAAATTCATCTTTTTTTTTGTAATGAATTATCATTATTTTTCACGATAATTTTACTTAAAACGATGTTTGATTGTCCCGCGAATAATTCGTAATTTGAATAATTTTATGATCGATTTAAGTCAATGTTATGTTTTTTATGGGACAGAGATAGTATATGTAAAAAAAAAATTGTTGGTACTCTATTAAACCTTGTTAATCGTTTATGCACTTCATCTGTCAATTCCTACATAATTTAAAATTATCATGTCACATTACGAATTTGTTTGACGTGATGTTTATCGTACTGTGACACAAGTTGAAGCTTTCCATGACAAGTCTCCACCGCATGCATATTGTGTTGATTTTTATACATGATTGGAACAGATCGAAGAAGATCAATCGGGCACAGGATGAAGAGACAAGAGAACCGAAGTATATGAGTTGTGATTGGATCAGCTCATCAACGTGACTGTTTGTGGTGTCGGTTTATATGATATTTCTAGTTTACGAATTGTTTGGAGTTATTGATTGTATTGATTTCCTAAATTTTAATATGTATAGAGTTTTTTTAAGACGTCTTCTTGTTTGAATGTTATTTTTTGGACTTAAAACACAAACATATCTTGAACGATGCGAAGAATTGGGCCGTTGAACCTAATAGGTTCTGAAAACATATTAAATCTTTGATTTCAAATTAAAACCAATTGACAATAAATGAAATGAACTATGATTTATATATATGATTATATTTATTTTTCAATCTTTAATATGAACAGAATTCTTTATTAAAAAAATAAGGCTTAACCTGGTTTTCCTAGCTCCTACAATCTTTTTGGAAACATGGAAAAAGAAACACCGGCTATAAGACTCGATAGTTCTCAGCATTAGCAAGCATCAAACAAGAAATCTCATAGAGAAAGAAAAGAGCAAGAGATCAGAGATGGAAAAGAAACAATGCAAAGGTCATGCATTATGCTTACCATATCCAACACAAGGACACATAAATCCCCTGACACAATTCGGCAAGCGTTTGGCCTCAAAGGGTCTCAAAGTCACCATAGCAATCACAACCTTCGTCGCCAACTCCGACTCAACCTCCACCATCCCGGAGGAACTAACCGCCTCTGAGTCATCCGTTCACTTGGACACCATATCAGACGGTTTTGATTACGGAGGCTGGAGTCAGGCAGGCGGCTCTGACGTCTATCTTGCGCGCTTTCAAGCCGCAGGGTCTGAGACTTTATCTAAACTTATCGAGAAGCACGCTGATTCCTCGTCTCCTATCAACTGCATTGTGTATGATTCTTTTCTTCCTTGGGTGCTGGATGTCGCTAAGCAACATGGCGTGTCTGGTGCGCCTTTCTTTACACAGGCGTGTGCTGTTAATTGGATATATTACTACCTGCATCATGGGCTGCTTAAGATGCCTATAACATCGTCGTCTGTTGAGTTACCGGGGTTGCCGCCACTTAAGGCTGTAGACTTGCCGAGTTTTGTCACGTCGCCTGAGTCTTACCCGGCGTACTTGGATATGGTCCTGAAACAGCACGTTAACGTGGACACAGCTGATTTTGTTATTGTCAATACCTTCTACGAGCTAGAGGCTGAGGTTTGGACCTTAAACTGTATATATTGATCACTCTATTTGATGATTTTTTGTTTGTTTAACCTGCTGCAACAAAAATGCTTATGGTCAATCTCGGAAACGGGCAACTCGCGGCTGCCAGGGAGATGATGCATGAAACCTGAACAGGAAGTAGAAAATATATAAAATGTTGTGAATTAGTATCAATTTGTTTTCAGATACCATGTCAAGAAACTAATTCTATTGAAAGCCTGAGCTGATTGTAAAATATCCAATTGTGTATCTTAACAATAACCAATGCATTGGTTTCAAGTAGAAACCTCGTACGAAGCTTTTCCTATGGCCAAAATGATTACTACCATAGCGATGAAGACGTGAGAGCGATGATTGTGCATATTTGTTGTTTGTATAAGCCACATACTAAATTTTTCGTTGCCTTTTCTTTTTCTCTTCAGGTGATTGATGCAATGAGAAAACAATCTCCAGTGATTCCGATAGGACCAACAATTCCATCCCTGTACTTGGACAACGGAATCAAAGACAACAAAGTTTATGGCCTCAACCTATTTGGCCCCAGCAACAACAACAGCATCACTTGGCTAAACACCAAGCCACCTGGCTCCGTCGTCTACATCTCCTTCGGCAGCTTGGCTGACCTTGAGTTCCGTCAGATGGAGGAACTAGCATGGGGAATAGGCGCAGCTGGGTTCCACTTCCTATGGTCCATCAGATGCTCGGAAGAGGAATCAAAGCTCCCTAGGGACTTTATCGACCAGACGAGCGACAGAGGCCTTATTGTCAAATGGACTCCCCAGGTGGAAGTGCTAGCGAACGAGGCAGTGGGCTGTTTCTTCAGCCACTGTGGCTGGAACTCGACGACAGAAGCCCTGAGCTTAGGTGTGCCGATGGTGGGGATGCCACAGTGGACCGATCAGCCTCCGGATGCTAAGTTGATAGAAGATGTATGGAAGATAGGGGTGAGAGTCAGAGAAAATGAGGAAGGGATCGTTACAAGAGAAGAAGTCGAGGCTTGCATAAGAAAGGTGATGGAAGGGAAAGAATATAAGGCGAATGCTAAGAGATGGAGCTGTTTGGCCAAGGAAGCAGTTTCTCCGGGAGGCTCGTCCGACAAAAACGTTGATGAATTTATCACAAAAATTTCAGGCCTTGTGGGATGATTTGCTCCTTGAATCAAATAAGGATCCCTGTAAATGTTTTAACACCACCTAGACAGGGTTAAAGTCCAAGTTGAACCATTATCATAGATAGCTTGTGTAATTATCAAGAAATTCGTATCCACAGCACAAATTTCTTTGGCATTAGACAATGATTATTGAAGCGTTTAGCTGCACAGTAATACTCAGAAAACAGTCCTTATTGTATTACTATGATGATCCGAGATCGCGAATCACATCTTGCTCAAGTACACATGATCATTCTTCAGACACAACCACCACTTGTTTTCCAACGTTCCGCCCAGAAAACAGTCCGATAAGAGCAGCAGGAGCGCTTTCCAGACCCTTAGCAATGTCCTCAACATAAGTAAACTTGCCGCTTCTAATGAGGGGTAGAATCAACTCCAAGTATTTGGGATAGAGATCATATCGATCGGACACTATGAATCCTTCCATGCGGATCCGTTGCTTGATAAGGCTCATCAAGTTGTGGACACCTTCGCTCTTCTCCAGATTATATTGTGAAATCATTCCACAAACGGCAATTCTTCCATGTATCCTCATGTTAAGCAAGACTGCATCAAGCATCTTCCCTCCTACATTCTCAAAGTATATGTCGATGCCATCCGGAAAATGCCTGATGCATAGAAATTTGTCGCTTTATTAAGCTAAGATGTTTAAATAATCATCATGCAGGAACAATGGGACTGCCAATTGCATCCGCTGCAACTAAGATGATGCCAATATATTTACTGTTAATCTTGTAGAACACATCAAGTAGCTAGGATACTACTATGAAAATCTTAGATGCAAACCACACGACAGCATTATTTCCTATACTTGCTTGACGTATTTGCATTTGAGCTTACCTCTTCAAGGCAGCATCAAGGTCTGGCTCTTCCTTGTAGTTGAATGCCTCATCAAACCCAAACTTGGACTTCAAGAGATGAACCTGAGTATACATATTACGGAACAGAACATCGCTTTAATAGAAGAATTACATCACCTTTGAAATGTGATGGATACATCAAAACCCCGTAACAGTTGGATAGAGAGCTGAGAGTTGACTAAACAATGCAACAGATGTGGTGGCGCATAGCAGCATAATAAGTCCCATGCATTTTTATCGAACTACGGCACGACTAGTCAATTTGGAGTAAAGCATGATAAAGCTAGGTCATGTCTCAAGTGATTGAATAAACCGAAGGAACTGACCTTTTCTTTGCTTCCAGCACTTCCAACGACATAACAACCCTCTAGCTTGGCCAACTGCCCTACAAGCTGCCCAACAGCTCCTGATGCCGCAGAAACATAAACACGCTCTCCCTTTTTAGGAGAGCAGATATGATAAAACCCGACATAAGCAGTCATACCAGGCATTCCTGTGGAGTGAATTACGTATCATTTATCTAGAAAAAACATTGTAAAGATCGTTTACATTTTCTATCCACAAAGCCGTATCCCCCAGTTTGTAGCAATATTGAAGCATGACATATACAATTCTAGATGATTAAGGCCCTTGTATTAGCATATATGCCTGAACTATCTATACCCATGATTTCAAAATTTTTGTGTTAAGACTTAAGTTCACTTAATTCCTAGATGATGTCGAAGTGAAGAGGTGCAAATCTATTTGTGACCACACATAACTTATTGACCATAGCATGGTGATGCGTTCCAATCCTACCACCCGAGTGAGGCTAATATGGGTTTAGGCATTGAACAATGTGCGGCCATGCATTCTACAGCCAAATTTTCTTCTCTATGATTTCAACTTTTTAACTAGTATGACTTTTAGTCTCAAGTCTAGCAGATAGCGAACAACATGATCTACATAAACTAGCCAATGGCGCACTATTCCTTTTACTGAAACCACAAGTTTCTGAGATTGCAAACATGGACATTGCTGAGAGTCTTAGAAGATTACCAAGAACTCCTGTATAATAAGAAAGAGGAACATCTGCATGTTCGATCTTGAAGAGGGCGTCGGTTATTGTAATAAGGCTGTATTCCTCCCAACCAGTGAAACCCCAGACCAGATCACCTTTCTTGAATTTCGGGTTTCCTGAATCGACAACTCTCCCCACTCCATAGCCCTCTATAGGCTGCAAATAGAAAGAAAAGAACACTATGAAAATCAGATTCCAAAGAATGCTTTCTTTTATTGAACTGTTATCATGCAGGAAAAAAGGGCCAAAAGTGTTGTCACTCTAGATTTTCATACATAAGTATTTGTGAATAAAAAGATTGAAGAACAGTTTCATTACCGAGCCAGGCTGAAAGGCGCCAACATAGCTGGCAACAAGGGGTCTCACCATCCTGCCACGCATATAAGGATCGCAAGACAAGTACAGGTTCTTAACTAGCACCCCATCGGAACCCTCCGGAACCTTAAGTCCAGTAAGCTTTGATGACTTGAACTCCATGTGAGATTCCTTCGGGTAACCTGTAACATAGTCCTTGAGAATTATCTGCTTGTTGCTCACCACTTCTTGGCCTTCAATCGCCATTTCAGTCTTCTCTTCTTCTTCTTAATTCGTGTTTGTTACTTACAGCAGTTAAGTGAACAATATATGGAGGGAAAGTCGGAGATGTTTGGTTTATATAGTTATAGAGCAGAGAGCGCACTGACATAGTTGCTGATCAATGTAGAGAGTAGAAGGCAGTGGGAAACGAAACATTTCTTGTAGTTTTCATGGCCCCCTGCCTATAACTTTTAGGCCTCTATCTATGAAGACTTGATACTAAGAACAGAAGTTCTTTGGTGCATTAATTGTTTTGATGTCAACTCTGGGAGCAATTCAAATTGTTTTGGCATTCGTTATGTTGTTTGGAGTTATATATCTTTTTAAAGCATTTTGTGAGTTGCACAAGTTTTATTTGGTTTTATCATAGTAGACCATGACTGCCACAACAAAAGGTGCATTAGCTAGAGACTCAAAAGATCAGCTTTTTGAATTAGGAAACGACCAGCTTGTTCGCAAATAACGATCACAGAAATGAGTTCTCATCAGTATCAAAATACAACATTGTTGATTTCAGAAATACGGAGAGAGTTGAGCATGAGAAATTTTTGACGCAATACATCCCCCTGCAGAGCTTTGTTTACGATAGAATCCTAAGGCAAATCTGTTTGCCTTGGGAGGAAGATATGGATACTTAGCCTTTATGTATATTCACTTCGAAAGCAATCTTTGATGATTAACAAAACGAAAGGAGGATGAAGATAACAGGCAGCTTTTGGTGTTAGCAAGTTTAGCCAAAAACATCTCAAGTTCGAATTGTGTAAACAAAGTTATATGCATTGGACAAGCCCTTTCTTGTTGAACTCTTATTTCTGGTTGTTGGTTAGTTAGAGTACATCCATCAATTAACCAATTTAAACACATTCCGTCTCAATGACTATCCACGAAAACTCTTTTCATCGAGGATATGTAATGAGTTTAGTTGCTATCCATATGAATATTGACCGAAAATATATATATATATAAAGTATCAATAATGAATCAATTTAGTTTTTGGGTTAAAATTGCCAGTTCAATGCTTACACTTTTGATTCGGTGATAATTACCTGAAATCAATGGATATGAGAAGGGGATCTTGAAACCGACGGTAGAAAACAATTCATCCAGATCATTCTCAGCTATTGAGAGGTTCAATATACAAATACAAGAAAAAGAAAATACCATATTCTCGTAAGCGGATCGACGAAGCAATTGAGATTATCTGGTATTCGTCGTCTTCGCCTCCGGCATCTTCCTCGCCGTATTCTCTGTCCTCCACGTCGGCGTTTCACCATCGCCGGCGATTTTCACAGGAAAGGGATCCCGTTTGGGTACGACCGAGATTAGGGCTTTCTCCGCTTCTATTTAGAACTCAGGTGACGACGTTATTGGTTTTTTTTAATGTTTATCATTATATGACTATATTAATGATTTGGATTTGTAATTGAGTTGATTTTTTTATATGATATCATTATTAGATGATCATGATATAAGATCTCTTGTTTGATTTTTATTGGGTGAGAGGAAGTATCAAGATCAATAATAAATTTATTATGGTCAATTTAAATTTTTTCAAATAGGGAGTAAAGTTGTGATAGAATATGAAATAATGAAAATGAGGAGCAAAACATTATGTAACCAACATTTGAAAATTTATGGGTAGAGAAAATAAATGTTAAAAAAGTATGAGTCTTTTTTATTCGATCCGAAAATAACAAGGTTTCGGAATTTGTTTCAATTTCTAGAGCCAGAAGCCAAACTGATCAGATATTATAGTACTGGTAGTTTGTTAAGTGCAAACAGACAATACAGGAACAGAATTGCATCTTGTAATAGTATTATTCAATACTTTCAATCATTGTATTATTCAATATATATAATGAAAAATTTATTTGTCGTCTTAATAATGTAAAAAAATTATACCATTAACATAAGGTTGAATATATAACTTAACTTATCATTAATATATTATAATAATTTTTAAAAAAATGATATTTAATCATTTCTCGAGTCAAATTTCATTTTGACAAATTTATTGTTTTAAATTATTATAAATAATTCAGAATTGAAAAAATACATGGCTAAATGCTGACAAACGAAGATTACAAAAATAGTAGAGTGAAAATCTGATACATAGGCGGCATGCATCCAAACACCGAATCAAGGGTCTGGCACCACATGCCAACATACTAACGGGCTCACTGGGCCGACATTGAACACCAAAGTCCAGGCCGAACCCTCTGATCCTAATAGCTAAACTGCGCTACACAGCCCAATACATCTCTCTTGGTATATATAGACACTCATCTCACAAACCCATCTATTGGAGTATAGCATTTTCCATAAGCAAGAGCATGTACTTATCCTTGGTAATGTAGTATGTAGAAGTTTGATCTACTGGCAGCTTGTAGGCTGAACAAGGCCGGAGGACGAAACTCCGGCATTGAGACATGACGCCAAGGGTGCACCGTCGTTGTAGGTTAGCTGCACATCCTGCAACGTGATTTGGGAGCACGGATACTTTGAGCTGCAGTCGAGGTTTACGGCCACCTCTGTCGCTGATGTACCATGGATGTCTAGGTAGGTTACATCGCTGATTTTGACTCCTGAAATCTGTAAAAGTAATAATTAAAATGTTAGGACCAGTTCAGTGAAAACATATTGACCATATCGACAGTGATGTAATTTTAGAGACTAATTAAACAAATTGGCCGGGGCCTTACCTGTCCAGGGCAGCCACTATCATCAGGGCAGTAATTCTGGTCGATGATGATCGGATTCTGGGCATTCACCATGGTCAGATGTTGAAAGTGAACATCTGTAACGAAACCGTTGCTTGGCCTTGCCCATGTCTTGATTCTTACTCCATTCTGTGTTCCGACAAATGTAGATGAGGTGACTGTCACATTCCGTACCCCGGCCTCATTGGCATCCTTTCCAAGGCTTCCAATGCTATATAAGAAATAGCATCGACGTGTTATCAAGGGGTGTAAATAATTTTACAGCTTCCGGAAAGTATATATACCAGTCATCGAGGGTTACCTGATACCGTGGCCAGGGCCGCAAACAACCTTCTGCATCCACATGTTGGTGGTTCCTGGACCAATGGAGATACAATCATCGCCAGTGCCGATGTTCGTGTTCAATATTGTAATTCCTGAAGATAGCTGGACGTGAATGCCATCGGTGTTAGGGCTGGTTCCTGAGGCGATCACCTTCACGCCGTGGATGTTGACACTCTGGCAGCCGTTGACGACAATGTGGTATAATTGACTGTTTAGTGATGTAAGGCCGCTTATCACGATGTTTTTGGAGTTGGTAAACGCCAATGTCTATACAGGTACATAAAGAAAGAAACATAGTTAGTTATTTCCGGTTAATTGACTTGTACACAATAAAGCAGACATATTAGCACTTTGTGCACATGTAGACCATATTGTTTGACTGCCAAAGAGATAAACAGGTTGCAGTTTTCTGCCTATCCTTTTTCTTCCATTAAGATTTTTGACAGATTAGTTATCACTTTATCAACCTAATGCTCCGTAATGGCCGATTCCCAGTATTGCGCGCGATGATGTATACTTTTGATGGTCGTTGCAGCCACTATATTTGAAATAGCTGTCGTAGTTGCAGCAGTTAATTAGACAGTCGCTAACAGTGACATAGATTCCCATATAAGGAGGACACTATCAATCTAGAACTACTTTGAAATGCATTGAGCTTCTACTAATCCATTTGTAAGCTGCAATTGTTATATTAACAAGTTGAATTAAATGTCGGCGTATATCTAACTAACTTTTGCTTCTATTTTGCCGATTAGACTAGCTAGTAGAAAATTACAGGGTGCAAAAGTACTGATTCTGCCAGTATATGTCTATTCCATTTTAAAGTTTGAAGTCTCCATTCAAAGTGCTCTGGAAAATTAGAATGCTTGTTGGGGTGGTTTGCTTTAATTGGTTTGAATTAGCAGTTAGCACATGCCACTGTTAATGGAGAAGCATCTAAATTAGTCAAATGAATCCCATCATATATGGATCCTAATTGTCAAACGGGTCATGCACAACACGAAGAAATGCAATATCCATACTCACCATGAATATTCAATCATGGTTTCAACTGGTAAAGTTCAAATCCTGATAGATGCATAAACTTGTAGCTTACATATGACGGTTTGTTAGCAGTTACATATGGCTATCAAAAAAGGAAAAATGGTAGTCTCAGTGACTTACCGTGACCCCTCCAGGACAATTGTTGCCACCATTGTTCTTACACGCCCATAGCCCGGCGCCCTGACCATCCAGCGTCCCACCAGAAATTGTTACTCTAGACACATCAACGAATGAAATCCAGTAGCTCGCCGTAGCGAACACCTGGTAATTGGAAGGGGCAACCAGCGTCCCAAGAATGCGGAAGGTGATTCCCCTACTCTTACAATAGTCCCCCGAGAAAACCAGTGGTTGGCCGACAAGAAACTTCCCTGCAGGGACAATGATTGTAGATGGACTAACTGAACTGCAAGCCGCATTCCACATATTGAGGAACACGCCAGATGAATCTGTGTTTCCATCTGGTTTTGCTCCGTAGCTTACTGCATTGTAGTTGGCCGCGACGGATAGTGATGGTAGGAGAAGGATTGTGAAGAGCAGAGGAAATGGAAACGCCATTTTCTCTTCTTTTAAGTTTGCTAAGGGGTTTTGGAGTATGGAGTTCAGGGAAGAGTTGAAAGATGATGAGATGAGGAAGAGATATAATTGATGCTATTTATAGGATTCCGAATGTGAAATGGCGCAAAGTTCTAAACTATTTGTTTGATGTATAACTAACGCAATATGGCATTATCTTTGTATTAGTCCTTTCGGATTGAATATACTTTGGTTGCTGAAGTCAATTTCATATGCTGTCAAGTACATAACAGATGTGCTAAACCGTAACTGTATTCATTGAATCCAGATCAGCAACAACAACGACGACAACAACAACCCAAGTATCCCGTCCCAGGTAGGGTTTAGGGAGGATAGAATGCATGCAGTCTTATCTCTGTTACGAAGAACAAAAAAATTGTTTCCTAAAATTCATTGAATCCAGATCAATAAGGCAATATATCTGTAATATAACAAATGACTCGAATGCGTGACGACAATATCTCTACTACTTTGATGTGCTAAATAATCGAATCATTGAGTCATCGCACGCCAAGGAAATGCCTTACTGGGGATATTTTTTTTCTTTCCCATATATACTGTTTCTTCTTCTTGTTGGAAAATGCACGCTGACAGTACCTCTGCTAATTTGATGTTTTGCACTTTTATTCAAAGTATGTTAAAAGATATGAGCATTACCAAGGTTGGAAGGGGAGGAAAGCAGCGCAGCGTTGCTTAATTGATGGATTATCCATCAACAGGCGCGGCTGGAATAGGTTAGTTAAGACTAATAGTGTGAAGCCAAAGCAAACTCAGGAAAAGAAAACACAGTCGCACCTGATAACGTGAAAAATAAGAAGCCTGGTTCTCAGCATATAGTCTTCATGTTTTTCAGGGTTTGTATTAAGCAATCCTTTAGAGCTGAGAATGTAGACGGCGAGATTTTAAAAATGAGCATTCTTAAAGTTATAATCCAATTTTTGGACACCTCTATATCCTCAGATAATCCTGTTGACATGGTTTGGAATGCCATTTTAGCTGGCCATTACGTATGCACAAATCACATAAGACTATTATCTTTGATGAATGCAGATGCTTAGCATATCGATAAATGATGAACAAATCACTTATTTTAGGTGCTAGTACACATCGATAAATGATGAACTATTCACATCGATAAATTCATTTTGCATATCTGAACCATAATTCATTCATCATCAAGACATTGGTTTATTAATTTCTTTATATATAGATAGATAAATGGATAGATATATGGTCCGATCTACAGAAACTAGTTTCAGAAATACATTTGACTTGTTCTGCTAATATAAATGATTAGTTTTGTATAAGTCACATATGCTTCAAATAGTCTTCTGTTGCTACCAGGCTGACTTAAAATCAGCTTCGTTTTTATATATATAGTTATGTTGAAATTATGTGGTTGATTTAAGTCGTCAATATAACTGATTTTATACCATAAATGAAAAGATTTCTAAAAAGATTATCAAAAATCTTTCTTTTTATGGTTAAATCAACTCCAACAATCCCTAAATATATATAACAATTAAGACACATATAACTGTACACTCCACACGATTTCGGCTGTACAAACAATTTCGCCTGCACATTAGCATCAGACAATCTATCTCAATGCATCACATGAAACTGAATTCATTAAGCACAGATAAAGGTCAAAACCTTGATGATCACACAATTAATGAGGCATGTTCAATGATTGAAAACAACTTTGCTTAAAAGCCCACAAAATCATGATCAATTAGCGGATCATAACAGGGGTTAAACCATGTGAGCAACGGTATAAACGGGTTTTCAAGTTCATCAAAAATAGAAAGGGCATTATATTAAGGGAAAAATGAGGTTGATTTTAAAACAATTATCGTGACAATAACAAGAGATTTTTTTTTTAACACAATGAACACGTTCATTGGGTAATTGTTACTAACTCTGAGATTTGTGAAAAAATTACAAAATCATTGATTTGTGTTTTCAAAACCCGTCCAGCGTGCTTTCAGAATAAGTTGATATAGTTTATTGAGGGATTTTAAATCATCCCACCACAATCCGATATATTAATCTATACTAACTTACAACGTTGACATGAAATGGGCATGTGAATCCATGTACTTAGTGGGTTGGATTGATCTCACGGAATCAGTACATGTTTCCAATTCTCACCAGAATGTACGGTTCTCATTCTTCTGTTTTCTTTTCCTACAAGCCAAAGCAACGAAATCCTTTACTACTCTTACTCAAGTTAGGGACTCTTTTATGGTACTACAAACAAAACCTCTATAATGTGAGTAATATTGAAACAGTCACTTCGATTGTTTTCAATAAGATCTCAAGCTGAAATCTTAATAAATGGAATCATCAATGTCAAGAGAGTTCATCACAGTCTCTTGAGACGTCCTATCTGACATGCACCTCATATCGTAAAACAAAAGACGGGATCAAAGACCCTTACTTGAAGTCCTTATTGACTTTCCTAGACCAGAAACTACCAAAGGGCGCTCTGGTTTTGCCAATCTATTTAAAAATGCTAGGATGGATTATATGATTTGTTACCTTAAAGCTCAAGGCATGAGGCTCACATGCTTTATTCCTACTACTTGATAATTGAGCTCCCCATTTCATGTGTTTTCAGATCCATTTCAATTTTCCTTGGTGTTTTTATGCATGATGATTGGATCTAATTCAGATCCATTTTGTCATTTAGTCAATCTAAATCCAACATGGATGAATTGATCACTGCTGAAAACATGAATTCATGTTACAATGAGTGATGAGTCGTTAATTAGTTAGTTGAATCCCTGAATTAGTGTTACCTTGTTGAATTTTTGTTATATCAACGACATCACGCTCAGTTTTTATAGGTCGATGATGATTCAGAACTCAAAGATGGAGCAAAAAGTTTTCGTACATGATGGATTGATGATCACAGTTTCATAAGAGCAGAGCGAGGTCAGTGTCCGTCATCAGTGTCCAGTTGGTCTGAGTGACAAGGAGCAAGGTTGCTGCATGAGCGAAATCTCAAGTTCAAGTTCATGTCCTTTGTAAACCCTGTGTTTGCAAATGATATTTGAGTACATGTTATGATGTTTTCACACATGATATCTGAGTGCATGTTCCGATGAAGCGAAGGTAGCAAGAAAAATCACGTCGTGTACTTAGTTTCACAGTATATTATATCACATCATAAACAGAGTTATTTCTGATAATGATATATGGGTAACACCACTTGTAGCGATCATGATCGATCGATGGCTTAGCTTTTGCATCATTGCATGCTTCGAAGCTGATCAGCTTGATCCCTAGGAGCGCACCCAAAGGATGTCGTCCGTGTCCAGGAAATGGCACATACCTGCCCTGACTTCAGGGACTTTATAAGGCCACCATCTGAAATTCCAGTGTCCTAATGGATGGCAAGTTATCATCGCCTGGAAACTTTTACCGTTGGCATCGACCAAAGAAAGGATATACGGTTTTGTCCCAACTGGTAAGTGACAGTAGAACACCGCATATGGATAGTTGGATTTGTGACAGTCTATCACAAACTCACCACGTCCTAATGATTTCACCTCTACAACGCTGTATGGTGACTTGGATCCTTTTGGCAACTCGGTGGTGACAACTTTGACGTTTCTCCCAAACCTTGAAGTAGCATAGTCGATCATGGACTCTAATGAAGTCGCGCAGTACTTGTCCTCCTTTTCCTTGTATGCACAGGCAAAAAGTGTGTGATCAATCAACTTAGCTTCGAGGGAGTCCGGTTCCACGGAGAAGTGTTCCAATATCTGAGAGAGTTTCTTAGATGAGAACGGAATACGTTCAGCCACTTCCCTGGGGAGGAAAGTAGTAGTGGATTCATCATATGTTGGTTCTGTGAAAAGGATATTTAGCTTTAGGCCTGTCTTCAAATCCTTTTCCTGGAAGAACATGGATGACACTTGCTTTCTTGAAGTCTTGTAAGCTTTTGCAGCGCCATTGATCTCCTCATTACCTGCACGAGTTTGCATCCTTTGGCGGTCTCAATATAAGCTTTCTTGACATTACTGGACATTCGTCACCTATGGTGGCGGAGAGTTTTTCTTCTCCTTTAGGTTAGTTGATATAAAATCGTTGTATCTCGCTAGTTGTATGAAACGGTCCTAACATCTCTATATAAACGGGGGAACCCACCTGCTCGGGGCAAGATATGCTTGATGGATTCAGGCATAGGAGTATTCCCAAGCACTGTTTTCCAGTATATCTCAGATGTCGATCCTACATCATGGCTCGCCATCAATGTAACCTGGGAATCACAGGAACCAAACATAACCAAACAGTTCATTTTAGCTAATTGAGGTAAGAAATGTCTCACTTATTGTTCAGAGAGAGATATTATTATCAGTTTTCTAAAATAAGTTTTAGATTCACAGCAGGTAATAGAATAAATATGATGTCTTCTCCCTTGACTAATGTGGAGGCAAACTATTGGTTTATAACAAAAGGAACTGTAACCCTATGAGACAATATACTTTTCAAAACCATGCAGGTCGATGTTGCTGAGTCAGTCGAAAATGATCAACATCTTCATATAGGCCAAATGTATATGAAGGTTTTTTTTTCTTGTTGTACATGAAGATTAATTGATGACTAAGAACTTACAAAGAAGAAGGGGAGAATTGCTAGGATGAGACTCTCCATTGATCACAGCTACAAAGTTTTTCGGTGTGACGACAAATTATTGCAGCCAGATACTTATAGATCAAAGGAAATTCCGCGTGATGCAAACTTTTGGCCTCAGATGATATCACGAATCTGACATAGTCTACAGTAACTTAATGAGACCACTTTGTAGTTGAATTATATAACAGAACACATCATCTAGAGAAGACCGACCCATTGGACCATGCTATATATGAAACAAAAACA
>JAOVYX010006258.1:0-36722 GCA_035668315.1 Drosera spatulata | reverse complement strand
GGTCACAGTCTCTAATCAATATGTAAAATACTTAATCAGTGGAGATTCCTTCCACTCCCAACATGAGACCACATCAGTGCATCGTTGATTGGCTTCCTGCAAGCAACTGTCCAGCACCCGTGTTGTCGGGGGGCTAAGTCCTGTCGCAATCCCGGGTCCCTGCAAACATTTTTCCAACAACCCCTAGTGGCATACCTGCAAGCACTGTCCAGCACTAATTTATCTTTTGATTTGTGTGAGTGGGACGAGTGAGAAAAAGAAAATGAGAAGAAAAAATTATAGAATGAGTTGATGTGATATAAAATAAATAGCAGGGATGTTTTCATATTTTTGTAAAAATAAAGTTTCTAAATAGGATAATGTAACAATTTAATTGGGACATCCTAATTTAATATGTGTTGTACTCCCTCAGTTCCAAAAAGAGTGAAACATGAAAATTTTGTATGCAAATTAATGAAAAAGTTTATTTTTGTACAAAATGATATATGTACCCTTTGTATATGTGAGGGAAGGAAAAGAAAAAAAGAAAAAATGATAATAGGATGTGATGATGTGAAATAAAATAAAATAAGAGATATTTTGATAATTTTAACTTCAAAAATTATCAAATATGATCAGATTTTATCTTTTTTTAGAACGAACTAATTAAGAAAATTGTTTTATTTTTTTGAGACGAATGAGGGAATTCCTTTGGGACGAAATAAGTAATATGATTGACCACAAAAACACAATATCTGGATTAGGAGTCATATTCGTACATCTTGCTTAGCTTTGACAAGTCCACACTTAAAAGCCTCACCTCAGTACACCGCCGCACGTGTGCCCAACACTATAAACATTTTTTGGTATGTACCATGTTTTTAGTTCCATTTGCATACCAAAGGAACCATAGATTAATAGCTGCGTGGGGTAGTTTACTGCAAATTTAGTAAATCCTATGTATCCATTAACAAAATGGGGGGATAATCTATACTAGTGAGGTTTCTGTACAGTCAGTGGATTTTTGTCAGGATTGTTTGACATTATTATTAAAACTATGAAAATCATAAGCAATATTAGAAATAAAAAACCAATAACGATTGAAACAGGAAATGGAACGATATCAAACAGATCCTTCAGATTTAGTCTATTTTGTTGGGTCTTGACGGTGTGTTTTCTAAGCACTCAATGACCAGTTAGCTGCCTCTTATAACACAAAGAGTGCGCCCAAAAAAAAATTAACCAAAATTAAGAAAATTCATATTAGAGTTTACTGAAATTAACGAGTTCATTCAAATTCTAGAAAGGAAAGAATCTCTAAATTCTATAGGATATCAAGAGGAACCAACTAACTAAAGAACAGCAATATCTATATATTCTGGCCTAGCTACTGTCATTGCATCCAAATAAACTTAGTCTAGGGAGATCTGCGGCACGCCATGTGCAAGGGAATCGGGGGATCGGAGTAGGAACCATTGACGATCCTATCGAACACCCATTTGTTATCGGCCTCACTGTAATGGTACCCGTCCCAGTTGATCGCCCTGGACGGATTCTTTCACGACTGTCCCAACGGGCTCCAGCAACCAATCTGAGCGTCATAGTTGTATTTTCCACCGTGGCCGCAGCAAGCTTTGAGACGGTGTATGAAACTGTTACGAATAACAACTTGAAACAAACGCGGAACAACAAGGAATAATAAATCAGCAATCAAACGAAAACAGTAAGAAAGTAAACAACATCAGATTTATGTGGAAAAAATCCTTAAGGGGAAGAAAAACCCCACGGAGAACGAAAATCCACTATCAAACAGCGTTTCCTAAACTTGATCGCTCAATCTCACTTTGTATGCACTCAAAAACCACTAGAAATTGCCAAACAATCATCCTCTATCGCTCTATAATCGTCGTCATCGAATAGAACCCTAAAACAAGCTATTTATAGGTTCCGTAAATAAAACAGAATATAAAACAGCTCTGACAACCGTCGCGCCCGCGACTCAGATATGTCGCGACCGCGACCCTGTCAAAACCGTCCTGTTCTGTTCGTTTGCGCGTCTAATGCTCCTTAAGGCATCGGATACTCAAGGCAACATCAACAATCTCCACCTTGACTTGCGTAAACTCACCACAACTAGTGAATCCAGCTAGCGATCCTCCCGTGCCATAAAACACGAAGACATCATTCTCTTGCTTGTAACCAAGTTCCTGCACTATATTCCTGAGCCATATAGCCTCCTTTTTTGCCTCAGTTAAAGCCATATACTCTACCTCTGTGATGGACAGAACAACCACATCCTGCAGAACTGACCTCCAACTCACGGGACTACCATTGAATGTAAACACATACCCACTGGTAGTCTACCGTCCTGTGCTGTTCGTTTGCGCGCCTAATGCTCCTTAAGGCATCGGATACTCAAGACAACATCAACAATCTCCACCTTGACTTGAGTAAACTCACCACAACTAGTGAATCCAGCTAGCGATCCTCCCGTGCCATAACCTGACACACTCTGACTGTCACAAAACACGAATACATCATTCTCTTGCAGCCTCCTTTTCTGCCTCAGTTAAAGCCATATACTCTACCTCTGTGATGGACAGAACAACCACATCCGGCAGAACTGACCTCCAACTCACGGGACCACCACTGAATGTAAACACATACCCACTGGTAGACTCCCTGGAATTCAAATCACCTGCATAGTCTGCACACTAGTCACAAAGACCAACACTAGTCCTTTCAGTGCGCTTTGGCCTCACTCGCGCACACCCTGGAAAACTTCCCAGGAGGTCACCCATCCCAGCGTTACTCCGCGTTAAGCACACTTAACTGCGAAGTTTTAAAGTGATGGGCTACAGAAAAGGAAGGTGCACCTTGTTGGTATAGGTAATATTATCAAACCATTTAAGCGTTTTCTTGGGGTATTACATACATCCCCACTTAAAGAACGCAACGCCCTCGTTACGACTTCAAGCACGACACACAGCCCCAGAACCTTCCCCCACTAGGCGGCTGACCTGGACCTCTTGTCCACAGGTTTAGCACGCGATCGCAGGGTTGCTCTGATACCATACTGTAACGTCCCGGCCAAATCCTTGCTACCGAGTCGTCGCCAAGAACCGCTTGTCAGGCTGACAACTAGCCCCACAGACCAACACTAGTCCTTTCAGTGCGCTTTGGCCTCACTCGCGCACATCCTGAAAAACTTCCCAGGAGGTCACCCATCCCAGCATTACTCCGCGTTAATGCGGAGTTCTAAAGTGATGGGCTACCAAAAAGGAAGGTGCACCTTGTTGGTATAGGTAATACTATCAAACCATTTAAGCATTTTCTTGGGGTATTACAATCACTCTTCGCATCCTGGCCATTAAACAAGATCTCATAATCTGCAGTTCCAGTCAAGTACCACAGAATCCACTTCAGAGCACTCCAATGCTCTTTTTCTGGATTAACCATATACCTGCTAACTACACCAACAACTTGAGCAATATCTGGACGAGTACATACCATAGCATGAGACACCCTACCGTATTAGCATACGGCACACGAGAAATACGCTCCACCTCTTCATCTGAATCTGGACACTGTTGAGCTGACATCTTAAACTGAGCACTCAAAGGAATTGCAACTGATTTTAGGATATGGCACATGAGAAATACGCTCCACCTCTTCTTCTGAATCTGGACACTGTTGAGCTGACAGCTTAAACTGAGCACTCAAAGGAATTGCAACTGATTTTGCATTCTTCATGTTGAACCTCACCAAAATCTTCTCAATGTAACCTCTTTGAGTAAACCACAGCTTCTTTGATGCTCTATCACGGACAATCTCCATGCCTAGGATCTTTTTTGCAAGACCAAGATTCTTCATCTCAAATTCTGAGCTCAACATCTGCTTCTGCTGAAGGATCGCATCTTTATTCTTCAAAGCAATTAACATATCATCTATATAGAGACTAAGTAGCACAATAGAACCATCATCACAAAAACGGAAATAAACACAAGGGCCATACTCACTATGAGAAAATCCGTGTGAAACAATGAACCCATCAAATCGTTTGTACCACTGCCTTGGTGACGGCTTCAGGCCATACAACGATCGCTTCACCTTGCAAACCAGCCCTTCTTTACCAGGTTTCACGAACCCCTCTGGCTGATTCATGTAGATGATCTCCTCTAAAAAACCATGAAGAAAATCTTCACGTCCATCTGCTCTAGCACCATATCAAAAGCTGCTATCAATGCCAAAATCAATCGAATAGATGTGTGCTTCACCACTGGAGAGAAGATCTCGTTGTAATCTATACCTTCTTTCTGAGAAAAACCCTTAACCACTAGACGAGCTTTGTATTTCTCACCCTCCTTAATTCTGAGCAGCCACTTGCAACCAACTGGCTTCTTTCCTTCTGAAAGTTTCACCAACTCCCAAGTTTGATTTTTCTTGAGTGACTCAATTTCCTCCACCATAGATATAAATCATTTATCACGGTTATCATAATTGATAACCTCATGGTAAGAACTAAGATTACCTCCACCAGCAACCAATGCGAAAGCAAGCATGTCTTCAAAACCATATTTCTCAGGAGCCTTCGGATTCCGCTTATCTTTACCTACGGCAATACTGTATGGCTCCTGCTGTTGCACTGGACCTGTATCAGTTACAACCTACTTAACCTGGTCAACTTGATCAATCTGATTAATCTCTGTCAAGCCCTGCTGATCAGAAACTTGCTCATTCGTCTCTGGAAGTTCTATCTCAACCTGCTTATCCTTGATATTAACATCTTCACTGTTTTGTTTTACAATGTAATCTTCATCAAACACCACATCTCTACTGACCACTTTCTTCTTTGCTACAGGATCCCACAACCTATAGTTTTTCACATCATCCTCATATCCAAGAAAGATACACTATTTTGATCTAGCATCTATCTTAAATCTCTCAAAACTCTACATGTGAACATAAACAGGACATCCAAAAACTCTCAAAATAGAATAATCAACAGGTTTTTCAAACCATACCTCTTCTGAAATGTGATGAACTTCTGTTGATGAGATAGCAAGTTGTGTTAACAGCCTCTGCCCAAAAATTCTTAAGCAAACCTACATTCAACCTCATGCATCTATCTCTCTCCAGCAAAGTCCTGTTCATCCTTTCAGCTACTCCATTCTGCTCTGACGTACCCCTGACCGTGAAGTGCCTGATGATGCTTTCATTTTTGCAGAACTGAACAAACTGACCATTTTTGTACTCTGTGCCATTATCAGATCTGAGATACTTCAGCTTGTTCCCTGATTGAGTCTTAACTCGTGCCTTCCATTGTTTGAAGATGCTGAACACCTCTGACTTCTGCTTCATAAGTATACCCAAACTCTCCTAGAGTAGTCATCAATGAAACTCACAAAGTACTGTGCTCCACCTATTGATGTGTCCTTGATAGGCCCCCTAACATCGAAATGTACATAATCTAACACCTCCTTCCTAGAGTGAGATGCTGTCTTAAAGCTCACACGACGTTGCTTCCCAAGAACAAAAAATTTGCAGAATTATAGCTCACATGATTTCACACCATTCAGCAAATTTCTCTTGTGAAGATGTCCCATACCACCTTCACTCAAATACCCTAGCCGCATATGCCAAAGCTTAGTGTCATCACTAGCAGAATCTGAACCTGAAACTGTTGCACCTCCACCCAAAACTGTGCTCCCAATCAATCTGTACAAGTCCCCTGTCTTCTCTGCCTTCATAACCACCAGCGTTGCATAACTGTCCCAACGGGCTCCCGCAACCAATCGGAGAGTCATCGTTGTATTTTCCGCATGACCGCAACAAGCTTTGAGACGGTGTATGAAACCGTATCTAGTACCGTGTGTTCATCAAGGGTTCTACCACTTGATAGGTATCCCTAAATAATTGAAATTCATTTTTTTAATATAGATCATTAATTTTTGGAAATTTATAAAATTCTTCCGCCAAATCCTGATCAATGAACCTACAAAATCCTTCAAGTTTTATTTGATTAAACCCGGATATTGTAGACATTTTCTGATTTTCATGTCGGAGTACGGTAAATTGATTTCCCGTCTATCGAAAAATCCCATTATTGGCTCAATCTTCATTGCATCATATAGATCATATAGATCGACTTTGGACAAATGGAATTTCTATTCTGTTTACTGGACAAATTTTCAAGTCAATATATAATGGATAATTATTATAAAGTATCCATTCGATCAATAAAAACAAAAATTTTGAGTGTCAGTTTGAAATATTGAAGAATGAAATATAATTTTATAATTATTTTTAATTAAAATGATTTGTTTTTGCCTATTTCAAAAAGATTCCATTAGTTTTAACGTAAAGTTAATGAAAGTAGTTAAGTTGATATACCCCTCCGTCCCATAATAATTACAACATATACGTATTTTGTATTATTCTATATATATAAATATAAGTTTTGTTTTCTTATCAAATCACGTCTGATCGTCCCGCAACATGTAACTTACACAACTATTGATGTTTCACAATAAATTTACAAAAAATTGCGTTTAATAATCGTTGTACGTGTGTCAAACTTTTCATCGACATATGTGCCAAGTCAAAATATTATAATCATTTTGGGACGGATGGAGTATTTAACAAATTTTAGAATGTGATGATGAACCGTTGTTATTTTCACCGCATTAGGACAGAGGAAGTTAAGGAGTCCTTAAAGCAGAAGAGCTCAAGAAAGTCTATGGGTCCAGATGAAATCTCGATCGAACATTCAGGATTTAGCCTTAACATATAATTGTATATTATATTGTACGTTTTTATCCTGCATTTATGTCATTACGCAATATTAAAATAATTAATATTTTAAATTTCTCGATCATTACCAAGTCGAGCAACAACAACCGAAGATGAAGAAAACAGACCGAAGTCCGGGTTCATTGATAAAGGGACTCAAGAAACGAGGGCCAAGAGAAAAGAAGCTCATGAGCAACTTCACATCGGTTTCTCAAAGAAGGCCAAGAATGATGTGCTCAACGTCACATAATATTTTTCCGATGAAATGTGAGAAAAATACGAACGGATGACTGTTGAACTATCAAAGTAATTTTTTACTTTCAAAACTCTTAAATTAATGCATTATGCTTTGTAATATTGACCATAATCAAAAATCAAAAATACACTTCAAATTAGCACCGCACGCCTATTAAAAATTGAACAATTGTAAAAAATTAAACAGTGCGTCTATTCAATTTTAAACAATGCGCCTGTTATAATTCAAACAGTGCATTTGTTATGATTTAAATAGGACGCCCGTACATTTGTTTTAAACGTGTCTCATTTTAAACTTTGATTAACAAACAAATAGATTATTCTTACAGGGATCATTTCTTTTTGGTATTGACCTATCCGGTAACTAACTTGAAGTTTGTCGTAGATATGCAAGACCTTAAAATAGTTGTGAATATGACCAACCATGTCATCTCGGCTTTCTGTACATTGATCTTGGAAGAAGCATCATTGAAAGACCAAATAGCATTATATAGTACAGAATGTAGGATAAGAAATTACAATCAAAAACTTGTTTGAAGTTGTTTAATCATTTTATTTCAGTAATAAATACAAAATTCCAAAACTTGTCTTCATTTAATTATTGTATTGCAGCAAGAAGTTACAAAAGCCAGAGTCGGATGTGAAAACGCGATCAAGAAGCCATTGATGGCAAACAGTCATCGCCGTTCGCATTTCTTCCCCATGAACTCATCTGGATAAGCTAAGGATGGACGTGCATTCCATTGAAAGTTGCTAGTGTTCGACAGCAAGGAGAACATATGGACACATCACAACTCCAAAAGGACAAAAGCTATATATGGAAGGGATGCGGAGAAAATTATAAGATACAAAAATCTATTTTAATATGCGTAAGATTATATGCGTAACATTATAATGTCGACTAATGAGTGCATGTTATTGAATGTGTAGAAAAATTATGTGGAAGAATTCAACAAGGAAACGACAAAGAGACAAGAAGGCACCCAGATCGTCGACGAAGAAAAGGACAAATACAATATGAAATTGAACATCAACAGGAAGGCCGCAACTCAAAATAATCTGGAATGTGGAGTGCACGTATGCTAATGGATAAATCTGCTTGCAAATGGATAACTTGTTCTAGAGCATTCTATCGTGGAAGAGACGCGACGGTACAGAACGAAAATGGTCAAAACTTTGATTTCTGGATATGAATTCAAAGAGCCTGCAAATAAGGACGATGTAGAAGAAGACAGAAACATATTCGACTGATGTATATTTTGATGATTTGTACAAACAATGTCTTTTTATTGCAATTTCAAGTTAAAGTTCTCTGCATCACTTATATCCTTTTTCCTTATCATTTTGTCATTAAATTGAAAATGTGTCAAGCAGTGAACACAAATTGATAACATGATAGCCATAGAATTGAAAAATTCATTATATAATACCCAACACGAATTTTTTTTTCTTGAAGAAAAGTAAGAACTTAACATAGACAAAAAAAAAATCATTAAATGGGCTCTCGACAATTTTGTCTGTTGTGATGACTGATCTTTTTGCACCTCGTATATCTCATACCCCTAGACTCTTCACCACTTGACGGAGTACGTCGTTTTTTGGGTCTACGAGGAAGTCTGCTCGAAGAAGGCGAGGCCAATTCCACATCCACTTACGATGCAATTTGATCAACAACTGATGAAGAAATAGGATGGATAACAACCTCATACCTCTTCCTATAACTTTCAACAGAAAAATACGGATCAATCATAGTGCTCACGGGCAAGAAAAATCGCATGTAAACATGGAAAACTGTTTGCATGCCACATACGACAAGAGCGACTCTTCTCTCTCACATTTATTGAGATTGTCGAATCTGACATTACTTCGAAAATGAGCTCTGAAGATCTCTTCACCATAAAAAACGCGTGATTTCTTGAATAATTCATTGAAAGTCTCCAACATCCTTGGGCGTAAATCTCCATTCCATTCTTTGGCATCCCTTCGACGATTGTTGAACCACTACATTAACTTGACACGAATCTGATCAACCATATGCGTCATAAGAAGCTCTCTTACGCCCAAAAGCCAATCATTGAAGGACTCCACAGCGTTGGTCGTCATCTCGCAATAACGACAACCAACTGCAAAACTGATTGCCTACCTCTTATGAGGCATAAGGAATGCTGTAAAATCTTTAGTTAGATCACCTCCTTTATCCTGAAATTCATTCAACTTATCATAAAACCCAATGATGGTTGGAGTATAGGGGCAACTCTAAAACAGGTCAATGATAGGCTATTTGTATGACGACGACATATTAACACCTCTGAATCTTGCTTTCAAATTATGTGTCAGATGTCGAAGACAAAAGCAAAGAGGATGATTGGGAAATACTTCCGAAAAAGCTTGCAAAAGGCCTTGATTGCGATCAGAGATAAAATTGATCCTTCGTTCGAGCGGAATTACTTGAGAAACTCTTAATGAAACCAATATGAACTAGAATATGTCTCCTTATCAACCATAGCAAATCCTAGAAGAAAAAGTCCCGTAAAAAAAAATTATATGAACTCAATACCACAGGGATCAGCGGAAAAGAATGGTATACTATTTCAATTGTACAGGCGCACTGTTCAAAATGAAACAATGCGCATGTTTAAAAGAAACAGGGCTCTTGACTAAAATTACAAAATATAATATTTAATTTGAAAAAAAAAATGCATACCCCTATTTGCATCTTTTTTGGTTGCTCCTAATATCATTCCATTGAAATCACGCTTCAAGAATATGCCATCAAGGAAAAGCAAAGGTCTACAATGATTGAAACCAACGATCGAAGCATAAAACGAAACAAATAGCCTGGAAAAATGATTTGATCCTCCTTTCGTGGTAAGTATAATATGACTTCCTGGATTGGTACTAATAAGGGCCTGAAAATATGGCTTCAACTTGCAAAACGATATGGAAGAATCTCCACCAATCATCATCTTCGCCTTCTTTAGGGTTTTCCATGACTTCTTATATGACAAATCCAAACCATAGTTGGTTTGAAAATAATTTCTAATTTGGTTTGCATTAAAATCAGGGTCGTGACATACCGTTTCCAAAAGAGACTTAGCAAGCCATTCCGTCATCATGGACTTCATTGAACCCGCCAGGAAGAACAATTGTCCATAAGTGTGGACATTGTTCATCTTCCTCATGAAAAATGATCTATTGTAAGCACACAATGAAGCCTTAACAAACCATTAACAACCATCAACTTTCTTAAAACAGATCGCATGAACCCTATCGTTCTCATTCCTTTTAAAACTGTATCGAAATCCAACTTCGGTTGCACAAAGTGCTAGAGATTTCCAGAATTGCTTCGTCGTCAGGAAAAACTTGGTCAACATTCTGAATCAAATTTGATCGATGAGAAGAACGCAAGGGTTGATCACAATTGTTCAACGAACCAACGTCCAACTGAAGTAATGACTCACGCACAACATCATCACCAAAATCATCATTTAACTCAGAATGTTCAAAATGATTAGAAATATGTATCAAAAAATCCCAAAATCTGCAGAATAACCCAGGCGTACTGTGTCATAATACTGATTGATAGAAATGTTTAATCCCTCCATTTGTATAGAAATTAATGAACAAAACTTAGAAGTATTAACCATGATGTAGTTAGTGTGCTTACGCTGAAAATGAAGGTAGTAATCTTCATTCTAGGTTAGATGCTGAAGAGCAGACGGCCATAGATGGAAAGCATTGTGAGGCCACCAGATGCAGATCACTACAGAGAATTTCAGCAAGACAGTTAAGACATGCATGGATAGCAAAAGACCTACAAATGCTTCAGGATCTAGGATTAATCTTGTTGACAAGGGCCAGCAGAGCAATGTAGAAAAAGTATTGATTGAAAAGAGAGAAGCTAGCAAGATCAGCAAGGTCAGAAACTGAGATAGAACAGATGGTATTGATTCAAAAGAGAGAAGCTAGCAAGAAGAAAAGGCCTACTGAACCATACATATTATTCAGTGGAGCTCTAAAAATCAAGGACCCCACTTTGAGGACCAAAAGACACAAACAGGGTCAACTGTAATCTGTGGAGTTTGTTCACACATCAGAGGTAGAAGCAGAGCTAAAAAGATTAGTGGACAGGCATGTCAGAGCGGCAGCACTTGAAATCTATGACTATCTATCCAGATCAGCCACTCGCAAAGCACTATCATTCAGAGATGATGATGATGGCCATGATGAGCGTCCGGAAGCAGAAAGCCATGATAATGATGACATTATAGATGAAGTTGCCAAAGAAGGCATCAAGGAACTATCCACAACAGAAGAGCCAGTAGCAGCAGAGTCAACAACAGCAAAGCCAGCAGCAGCAGCAGAGCCAACAACAACAATAATAGGATCAGCAGAACCAGAAAAATCAGCAGGTGAGGCACCTATAGCAGACAAGCCAGAGGCAGCAGAGCCATCACAAGAAGAGACAACAGGAGCAGAGAGGTCAGAAATAGAAAGATTAGAAGCAGAGGCACCAACAACAGACATATCAGTAACACAAGGACGAGGAGCAGAAGAGGCTACTTCGGAAGAAAAAGGAGCAGAAGTTGAGCAGACTACTGCACAAGAAGGATTTACAGAGGTCACAGCTCTTGACCTTACTCCAACACAGACGAAGAAAGTGGTCAAATAAGTCACCTGATACGACTTCTGTACTCAAGGAGGGGCAAACTGCCGACGACAGCCCTTTCAAAGGGGTAACACTTGAAGAAATCAAGAAGCAGCTGATGAATGACACCCCCACAAGTCTAGAGTATATGCACACGTAGGATGTATCCCCTCTGAACCTAGTATTCACTAGTAGATCCTCTTTTGGGCTAGTATAGAGTAGGGCAGATTCACCATCTGTTGGATTTTCACAAGGTCTATTATGCAGTGGAACATTCAACATCCCTATGACACCCCAGAGTGCATCCAGAAGTCTAAGGCAAGCCCTAGAAGACATCAGGTTACAACCAATACATAAAAGACCATCCTCCACTGTCAGAACCATAGCCACTGCTGAAATTCCTCCACCACAACAGCCCTCTTCATCCTCCCAAGTGAAAATGGTAGCATACAGACTGCGACAACTGGATCAAGAAGTATACAACATGCATCAATGGACTAAAGATGCATTCAAAGATCTTCTTGAAAAACTGGAACCAGTTGCAGATGAGCTGGAGTCAGAAAAGGAAACCCAGAATAAATGCTTTTAAGAGTTCCATGACATTCTTTCTGACATGGATGAAGGTCTTCTCAAACAGAGTCAAAGAAGCAATGCTCTCAACCTTCAGCAGTACAGACTTAGCTCCTCCAACCTCAACAAACTTAGAGGACAACACTCAGCTGATCTACGCAGACTACAGACCTCTCTGCAGACCACTCAACAGCAGCCTAAGGAGTATATTCTCAACAATGACAGAAGTCTAAGCATGTTGGAAAGCAAGCTGCGACTTGAGACTGCCAAAGCCACAGCTGTTCACTAAGTCACATCTTCTGAACTGCAAGCTGTGAGAGCTGCAATTGAAGCCCTCACAGCAGCCCTTCAACGGGATGCTAATAAAAAGGGGGGAGAAAGCAACAGAAAAAGGGAAGGAGACAACAACACCTAGGTCCAGATCTACAAAAGAGGAACACAAAAGAAAATTCACAGCTGCAGCAAAAGGAGAAAGGTCTGCAAAACAAAGAAAGTCCTCGGGACCTTAGGGGGAGCTAACCAAGGGGGAGAAAAGGAGGCACAGAGAACAACCCGAAGGCCATCCTCCAAAATGCAGCAAAGGAGGAGAACAACATAGGTGAATATTTTGTAAACTCTTTGCTGCATGATAACCTTATACAAGGTTTAAGTTTTCTTTAACAATGTAATTAGTTAGCTTGTTGCTTTACTTAGAAGTTTTGTTAGCATTAATTTAGGGAGAGTTTAATAGGAATGTGCAATCCCACCATTTGTATAGAAATTGATGAACAGAACTTAGAAGTATTAACCATTGATAGGAATGTGCAATCCCTCCGTTTATATAGAAATTGATAAACAAAACTTAAAAAGAAATTATGCATGTAATAGATACTTAGGTTGTAATAGTTAGCTACGTAGTTGCAGACTAGGGCCAGAGCTCCAACAGCAGAGGCATGCAGACGAGGGCTATGCAGATTACAGGAGGCTACAAAATTACATGCCAAAGATCAGATACATACAGCAGCAAAAGTGTCTCAAAGCTCTCATGATCTAAGACCATTCCGTTGTTCAAGGCCAGTTCTAACAGCAAAGAGAAGTGAGCCATATCGCAGTCCAAGTATGCAAGCTGAATTGTATAAGACTGAGTGCAGGGTTGGGTATAGATGAGGCTACACTAGCAGGCTGAGCAGATGAGGTCTGGAACCTGTTGAGTGGGAGCTAAGTTACAGCAGATTGGCTGTAGTACTTGGTGAAATTATAGAAAGGCTGGATATGAAGACTGTGCAGTAGAGCTCATGCAGCCGAGGGTGCAGCAGAGGCTGGCAGTAAAGGGCTGCAGCAGAGGCGTGTAGTAGACCTGGTGTATGAGTCTAAGTACAGTATAAGTTGTGATGGAATAGAAAGGAACAAGGAACGGGTAAAAAAATGAGAAGTTGAGACAACGATGATGTCTACAGGATTAGAAAAGATGAAGCCAGTTTAGTCTACTACGGTAGAAGGCAAAGCTATCACTATCAGGTCGTACAGTCACAGGTTCTGGTTCCCTGAGCCTATAGAAGGGGGCTCACAGTGCAGAGAAAACGGTTGACGAGTTTGAGAAAAACTTGAATATCATTTCAAAGCTTTCAAACAAAGAAAAAAACCTTGGTGACTCGCTGTGCGTGAGCTGAATCGAAGATTGAATCGAAGATTCAGGATTTGTGAAGAAGGCTCACTAGTCTACAAGTGAAGAATAGCAACTACAACAGAGCACTGCAAGATCTAGATTCTTCATCCTTTAGCAAATAGGATCTTGTTGTAAAGGGGTTAGCTTGTAAGCCTAAAAGAAGAACTAGTGAACCTCCTCTTGGCTTGACTACACTGCTCATCAAGGAAAGACTGGATTAAGCTTCTGTTACTTGTTGGTAACAGATGTTTGAAGCAGTATAAATCCTGTCTCATTTACTTTTCCGCACTGGTTTTTCATTCCTAGAACTATTATGAAAAAAAACCCAAAAGTCCAAAGAGACAAGCTTCTCAAAACAAAAGTCTCAATTGCAGAACTTCCGCAATACTGCAGCAGACTCAGGTAGTACAGACTATCTCACAGCTCTACTACACTGCCTAGTAAAATTTTTGATATAACTTATTTCCCCCCCCCCCCCCCTCTAGGTAATTTCTGGGACTTTCAACCATGATGTAATTAGTGTGGTTAGGTTGAAAATTAAGTTAGTAATTTGTAGTTTAGGTTAGATGCTGAAGAGCAGACAGCCACAGATGGAAAGCATTGTGAGGCCACCAGATGCAGATTACTACAAAGAATTTCACCAAAGCAGCTAAGACATGCATGGACAGCAAAAAGACCTACAAATGCTTCAGTATTTAGGATCAATCTTGTTGACAAGGGCCAACACAGTAATGCAGAAAAGGTTGTAGTAGTATTGGGTACAGACGAGGTTTCAGCAGTGACCGGGTGCAGACGAGTTCTCAACGGTACTGAGTGTAGACTAAATTACAGCAGACTGTGTGAAGCAGAGATGGTTACTGAGGTTGGATAAGGATCAAACGATTGGTCAAATCGAAGATTTGAGATAGAAAGAAACTGTACTAGGATCAGAATAAAGCTGATCTGTCAACGTCAGTGAACGGGTTACATGTGTTGCTGGCAGACAGACTGTCAACATCTGATCAAGTATAGTCAAAGGTTCAAATTTCCTCAGCCTATAAAAGAGGATCAAAGGAACTCAGAGTACAGAGATGATGAATGATTGAATGTATAAGAGCATATGAAAAATCTGAATTCATTGAGAAGGCTGTTCAAGTGAGCTGAATTGAAGAAATAGGAAAAGAAGAGTTTACTAGTCTGCTATAAAGAACAAAGCTACAGTAGAGTTCAAGAAAGGATTTGTGCAAGGGTCTAGGTTCTTTGCCTTTGGCAAGTTGTAAACTTGTGAAAGGGTTATTTTGTAACCAAAAAAGAAAAAGATAGTGAACTCACCTCTTGGATTGACTACACTGGTCACCAAGGGAAGACTGGACTAAACTCTCATTTATCAGTTGATAACGAGTATCTGAACCAGTATAAAATCATGTGTTCTTGTCTTGCATTATTTTATTTTGCATATTAGAACTGTCAAAAATTAATTAAACGGCACAAAGAGACAAGCTTTCAAAGTATAAGTCTCTGCAGCAGACATCTCCTGCAGTATGCAAGGACAATCAGTGTATTCTGATTGAATACTTTGCTACATCGTATTGTAAATTTTAAAAACAACCTATTCACCCCCCTCCCCTCTAGGTTGTATATGTGAGTCTAACACTGATGCACTGTTTGAGATCGTGAGACACTGTCAGTACTCAGACGCACTGTTTCTTCAAACTGGCACACTGTTTCATTTCCACGATCTCACACCAAAATAAACCACGAGAATCCAAACCAATTCCACTCCACACAACATTCACATCAATTGATGATAAACGATGGCATTTCGAGAGCTCAAAGCACATCATCAAATCCTCTTGATTATTCAACAAGAATCGATCATGACCCGGAACTGAATAATACAAAATTCATTCGATGAAGAGATTTTGAAACTATATCATACCTTGTCAACAACATATTCGAAATCGAAATCCGAATGGCATAAAAATAAACGAGATATAGCACCAAATCTACAAACATAGATGATCTTCTCATCCATTGAAAAAGGATCGAAGATGATGATCACAATGACGATGATGATCTCGAACAAATTTCCTTGAGGATCACGATGATTGTCATGGATTACAATTGAGAAATTTGCTAAAAAAAAACTCTACATTTTGCAAAAAAAAAAAAAAAAAAAGGAACAAAAAAGAAAAGAAAAATTAAAAGGGAGACGGTTAAGGGCAAAAATGCTCGTTTGGTTGGGAAAATTTGAAACTGTATCGACTGAAAAATATTGTGTCGGATTGTATAAATTAGAAATTATTTTATAAAAGGTGTACACTAGGATAATTTTTTTGCAAGAATAAATACAAGTTTCGTTTACATATTAAATTACATCTGATCGTCCTGCAATATGTATTAGGTTGAAGTACGAAACTTATATAATCATTGATGTTTCACGATAAATTTATAAAAACTACATATGATAGTCGTTGCATGCGTGTCATACTTTGCTTTGACAAGCATGCAAAGTTAAGCGGTTGCAATTAAAATAGACTGAAGATACTATAACTTATTGAATATATATTATCATATTTTATTTTGTATAACTTTTTTAATTTATAATATAAAATCGTTAATATATAACATTTATAATAGCGAGTACATTGCTGCTGGTGCATAGATGTTTTTTTGGTTCACCTTTTATATTATATATATATAGAGGTGGGATTTAAACTTAACTTGAAATCTACCACATTTTCTATAGTAAAAAACAAAAAACTAGGCGGATGTGGGGCCCGGACCACAGGCTGACTCCTCAAGCTCGATTGAATATTTTTCTTTCTTTTTCTTCTTTTAGTTGATTTTGTTAATTTGTTTGGTTAGTTGATTTTGTTAGTTATGCTTACATCTATTAGTACATATGTTAGTAAAATATTATGCCAGTATTTAATTCGTCAACAAATTAATTTGTGCATCTAAAATCAATTTTTTTTACCTACGGATTGTTAAGATAGAATGTGTCGCTCCTTTTCTTTCGTTATTGTTTGGTTTCTTATATTAGGATAATTTTTTTTTAATGATTCAAAAGGCTTTCTTCTCGATTGTCTTTGATATGATTATATTTCATATTTTTTCGTAATGATTCTTTTTCCTATTTTTTCTTTTCTTTTGTTAGGATTTTATCTTTGTTTTCCTGGGGTTTTCTTTTGTGTAAATTGTTATTGGTCTCATTTTTTCAAAGTATTTACCAATTAGTCATACACCTTTTATTTAATTACCAATAAGTTTTTTTTTAATGGGTGATGTTCCTATTTGCACTCACGTAATATTTGCTTGAATTTTTAATTGTGACTGTTGTAAAATATATAATCGATTATCGATGGAATCAACTCAACGAACGAACAATATACAATATGTGGAGAGAGAATATAAGGAGAAGTATAGACATCTTATTATTCATCAACAATACATAATCCCTCTTTATATAGATAAGGACGTAGATAAATACATCAAATATATCTCCATAAGATATAATAATATGATATCATTTACGTTATCCATAAGATATAATAATATCAGTAATGTCCATTATATTTACAATCCCCCTTGGATGTTACTACGTTATGTCCATGTCTTATTAAAATTCTCTCTGAAAAACCCAGTGGAGAAAACCAACAGAAAAAAAGAGACACGCCAACAAGCAATGCACAAGTTGCCTTATTAAAAACCTTGGTCAAGAAAACCGAATGGGATAGAGACCTTGACAAAAGAAAATAGAGTATAATTATAAACTTTCTGGGTTTCATCCTTCTAGGACGTTAAATACGCTCTCCTGATGCAAACAATGTTCAAGATTTCATATATATCAAATCATGTATAGAAGTTTTTCAAATTTAGAAACATATAGGAAATCAGTGATCAATCTACAGGATTGATGAGTGATTACAATGGATAATTATTTTTGTCTTTGCTGAAAAACGAGAATATTAATGAAACATATTTCTTTATGTCTCTTTTGACATGTATATCCATCAAATATATGTGTACTGCAAAATGTATTAATTTCAAGTAATATAATGGGGAAATCATTGGCTGCATATTTTCATCGTCGATCTTGAATGTTCTGCTTCAAAGAGTTAAACCAAACATATTTTTAAGCAGCTCGTTGAAAGCTTGAAGTGTTTGAAGAAAATAGCAATAACTAGCATTTCTAACTTATAAAAACATTTTGTCTCTTATGAGAAACAATTATCAGTCTATTTTGTGGAATTAAGAGGATTAAATATATACTAATCAATATTAGGATTCAACACAAATGGTATAATTCCTTGGGTACATAAAGACAAAAAACTATTATTACTTATTAGTAACAAATAATGGTTTTAATGTCATTCCAATGACTTCAGGTTGGAATAGCATTATGCCTAGCTAGGGCTTTCTGTAAATACAATAAATATCTGACCTGTTTTCTTTGCATAACAATGTAATTCTCATATGAGGTTAAAGTAAGGAGCTCTAGGTCCAAAGTTTCTCTTGTTAAGCTCTTAAGGCTTAAATGAATATGTATTCACTTCTAGTGAATAACAACCATAGGTGTTATACGAATCAGAAGTTCATGCAATTTATTTCAATAATCCTCTTTTATACTGATATAAAAGAACTCCTCCTGGGAGATGCTCGATCTACTGGTCGAGACAATGTTTGGTTTAATTCAGTATTTTATACTTAGTTCTAACTCCTGGTGGGAACACTTATCTATTACCTCTTTAAATGATTAATTTAATCAAGTCATTATCATATTTGTCCAATTCAGAGGTCATTCAATAACTTCTAAGTTAGAAGGATGAAATAGGATATTAAACCAAATCAGAGGTCATTCAATTATAGGTATATTAAACCAATATGATAGGATTGCATCATGCATTGAGTGTTGGGTGTGAGACATACGCTAAATGGGTTGAGTATATAACTGAGTTTGTACACCACCCAGAGACAAGTAATAATTTGACAAAAAGGTCAAGTAAATAATGCATGATTTGACGTAATAGAACAATTTTGTTCAAGTACAAGAAATTAGTAAAGTTAATGTTGAAAGGTTAAGATATAAGTGTGTTGTTTGTCGCAATGAGAGGCAGCAATACGTGCTTTGTGAGAATAGGAGGTAGCATGGGCCAGACATTAATGTGCTTCAGATAATGTAGCATCGATTAACTTCCAAAAGGGAAGTATTTGGAAGTACATCAATCTCAGTTTAAGACAAAGCAAGCTGCAATATGCTTTGTTGCAGCAAAGAAAACATAGGCTAATGGTAACTAAATTAGCCTTGATGGTAGATTAATGTATGAATCGATTATGATCGATTAAAGAGCGAATGAATGACTATAAAGGATAATCGATACGTGATTGAACAATGATTTTAAAATTTATCAATAATAAATGAACGAGTAAAACCATGAGATGGTGGTGGACATAGGTCCGACACAGGCCCAATGTGGATATAATATCTAAAGTGATGGGCAAGAGATCTTCCGGTTGAGCCAAGATGAGAATTTAAGACCACTTGTTCAAAATAGCAGAATCGAAGTGGTCAAGAATGATTCTCTAATTTGCTTACGGGAATTCAAATTTCAATTAAGCATTTGCTTAAGATTGAGGCATATCACGGATATTATGTTACGCGGTTATGGATAGTGGGATAAGTAAAGCATCCTTAACCAATATCTATTGGTTTTAAGTAAGGTGTAAATGATCAAAGTTGAAGTCAATTCATGATTGGTTTGAAGAACCTAAAATGTGATGTTGATAGCTTGAAAATTATAAGCTATAGGGCATTAAACTGTGGATTTAATTAGTCCCTAAGATGAGATCCACTTATGTGGAAATTTATGATCATTAGCATAAAACAAGTCGGTTGATAGTTTTGGCATATTGTTTCCTTTATAACTATAAGAGTCATTTCGACATGAACTCTAGGTTGTTAGACACAAAAGTATGTTTATGGTTTCAAATTAGAAAAATCAAGCCTTAAGTACTTCTAAGGTTTCAATGTCATCAGTTGAATTGAAGTTTGCTCTGTGAAGTTCATAGTCGAGCAAGATATGCGATGAACTTCAATTTATGCGAGTATGCATAAGAGTTAGCAAATTATAGCTTGTCGAGAGATCTATCTCATAATATGAGATATGAATTACTTTGAGTCCGATAGATCTCGAATAGATATTTAGTGTGTATATGTTGACATCATGCAGTCTGTTGTTCACAGAATATGGTTTACTGGTTGGTGATTAGGTATTAATACTGTCAATTGGTAAAACTAAAAGGTTCAGTTTTCGCTATTTATGCAATTTATGCTGATTGTATTGTTTGTGCTGTTTGCGTTGTCAGTGCTGTGCTGCAAGTAGTGTCAATCCTGTTATAGATGTAAAGTCTAAAATGATTGAATCGTGCTATGAATGATTCGAAGTTTAAGACTCGGATTAAATAAGGTGTTAATTATGAACTCATTGTTATATGGAAATTTTTTCCAAAGATATAAAGTCTAGAGACTAAATCTCTTCTTAAAGAGGTGAGCAAGTAACTGGGCTACATTGAAAATGCTAAGTTGATTGGATAAAGTCTTGGTTAGAATTTAACAATGCAGAAGTGATAAAGACTTAGCAGTCTAAGATTATATTGCACAGGAGTTACTTTGTGGTGATTAAGCAAGCATGCTGATAGATTGTGGAATCAAAAGGGCTATTTATTATAGTTTATTGAGTGATATAGACTATATTCTAATTGATATTAGCAGAGCACCAGTGTGAACGTATAATAGTCGACTGAAAAGAGAAATAACAATAATTGTTATGAGAATGATTCGTCCCATTACAGGTTCATATGAGTAAGATTATGATATGTCTCGTAATCCCTAAATAAGAAAATATGATGTTGCAGAGAATGATCTAAAAAAAAGAATCTGTCTTGCTCGTACACCTTAAAGTTAAGGATGGATAGAAATTTGAGAATGCTATGAATTTAGCTAATCAATAATTTTTTTTTCCCTCATATTTGAGTTTTAATAATACTGTGAATCTTTGAATGATTTGCAAACAATGTGAGATAAGTTTAATGGACGTATAAGGTTACTTAAAGTGAGCTTAACCAGAAACATTTTGAAGAATGTGAAATAAGCTTAAGAAAATGTGAGATAAGACTGTGTAACATACTAGCTTACCTATTCAGAAAGGAGTGATGCATGAAACTGAACTCCTCACGTTAACGTGTGACCGAGATATACAAGAAGCTTATTTGTTTTGCTCATATGAGCTGCTTATAAAAGTATAAAGTGATGATTAAACTGAGATATACAAGAAGCTTATTTGTTTTGCTCATATGAGCGGCTTATAAAAGTATAAAGTGATGATTAAACAATAAGATGAAAAAAATAAAGTAAACACAAAAAGAAGCGCAAATACATCTTTCAGAAGAAGATTGGTGATTGGCAAATAGTTCCTCGGACAAATGAAATATTATTTGCGACTTATAACCATGAAAATGTTATAAGCACAGGTAACATGTAAGATAATTCAAGTTGAAGAGAAATAGAATGTTTATGAATGAGTTTTAGATATTTAACTATCTCTTATGGTAATTAATATCAATGTTTGTGATATCATCATGCAGATGAGATGGCGGGTAAGCCGTCAAGCAATTATTAACTACAAAACAAAAGTTGAAAAGTGCAAAAGGGAGAAAGATTGCATATAATGAAAATGGCTCGTAAGTCGTACCTATAGATTATGTCAATATTAGCTGCACAAAAAAATTATTGAGAAAAGAATGCCGATGATATATATGCTTTTTTAAAATTTCATCTGACACAGAATTGAATCTCTCTGAAATACCAGTGATAAGGAATTATCCAAACGTGTTTCTCGACGAAATTCCCGGTATGCCACCAATAAAAGAGATTGGTTTTTATGTTGATCTTGTACCGAATGGCACCTGCTGAGTTAAAGAAATTGAAGAGCCAACAGGAAGAACTTCTTCAAAAAGGGTTTGTCCTAGTGTGTCTTCATGGGTTGCACCGGTCCTTTTCGTGAAGAAAAAAGACGAGAGTATGAGACTTTGCATTGATTACCATGAAAAGTCTCATTATGGGTATCAATGCTATATGATGAACAAGGACCTCTTTTATCCTCTGCCAAGGATCGATACCCTTGTGAACTAACTACAGGAGGCATCGGTATCCTCTGACAAGGATCAATGATCTCTTTGACCAACTACAAGGAGACATCGGTGTACTTAAAGATAAATCTTTGTCACGGGAATCACCAACTTCGTATCTGACCCGATGATGTGTAAAAAACTGCCTTTCGTACTCACTACGGTCACTACGAATTTCTAGTGATATGATGAACAGGATCTTCACGCCATATATCAACCGGTTTGTTGTGGTATTCATTGATGACACCTTGGTGTACTCCAACAAGTAACAAGATCACGAGGGACATCTTTTGACTATTCTAGAAACCCTGCGATCTTATCAGTTGTATGCCAAATTTAAGAAGTGCGAGTTTTCCTTACAGAAAGTGGCGTTTCTAGGACATGTGGTGGCAACAAAATAATGGTCATACAATAATCAATGTCACACCAACTCAACTAAAAACATACATTTGACGAACTTATCTTTCCCATTCTAGTGTTCCATTTTTCATCATGACTTGACATTTCCTTGATGATGTAGGATCATCGACCTTCGTGTCTTGACATCAATCAAATGAAAACATATCCACAGAAAATATTTAGTTTCAAATAGAATATCCTCCCAAATCTACTTAGTCTTAGAAAGAAAAGTAGTATAATGATAAGAAGTGAAAAAAATTTTGATCATGCCTATTTTCTGCCTTATCTTCTCAAATCTTTCTCTCCCTAAAGGTTTTGTAAAGATATCAACTAATTGATTTTCTGTATTACACTATTCCAAGATTATGTTGCCTTTTTAATAATTATCTCTCAAGAATTGATATCTAATATCAATATATTTCGTTCTTGAGTGTTGGACATGTTTTTTGGTAACAGATATAGCACTTGTGTTGTCACATAACATTCGGACACAACCAAGGCTTAGCCCATAGTCTCTAAATTTTTGTTTTATCCAAAGTGATTGTGTAGAACATAATCCAGCAGCTATATATTCAGCTTTTGTAGTAAAAAGGCTTACTTAATTCTGTTTCTTTGATGACCAAGAGACTAAGTATGGACTAGGAAATGATATGTACCACTAGTACTTTTCTTATCCACTAAATGACCTGCAAAATCAGCATCTGAATATCGTAACAAGTCAAAATTGGTCCCCTTCGGATACCAATGGCCAAGGCCATTTGAGCCTTTGAGATACCTCATAATTCTTTTGACAGCTTCAAGTTGAGATTCCTTAGGATTAGCCTAAAACCAAGCACACAAGCACATACTGAACATGATATCAGGTCTACAAGCAGTCAAATAGAGTAAGGAATCAATCATACCTCGATGGATTTTCTGATCTACACCATTCATACAAGCATCCAGTTTACATACAGTAGGTATCGAGGTGTCAAACGTCTTGGAATCTGTCATGCCAAATTTTTTGAGCAGTTCCTTGAGATATTTCTGTTGGTGAATGATTGTTCCTTCGTTCCCTTACTTGATTTGGAGTCCAAGGAATAATGTTAATTCTCTCATCATATTCATCTCAAATTCTCCTGTCATGAGCTTAGAGAATTCCTTATATAAAATCTCATTAGTGGAACCAAATGTGATATCATCAACATAAATTTGCACAAACCTACAAATTAGATTTACTATGGTTCTTGATGAACAAAGTTAAAGCTTCCTTATAATCATGGGGTTCTATGTGAGAAAGAAAAGGTAAAAAAGTACAAGTGTTTTGAAGAGAATTCTTTGACCTTGTTTGACCACCAGTTGGTTTCTCCTTGAGTAACCCAATTTGGAAGTCATTATCCTGCAAATTAGAATCACTCAAGTTAGTTTCATCTAAAAATTACATTCACACTCTCCTCAATGGTTTGTGTTATGTTGTTGAATACTTTGTATGTCTTGCTTCCATGAACATGTCCAACAAATATCCCCTCATTATTACTTGCTTCAAACTTGCCTAGATTGTCGTTTCCATTGTTAAGGGCAAAGCATTTGCATCCAAATTTTTTCAAGTGTAAGATGTTTGGAATGCTTGCATTCATGAACTCATAGGGGGTTTTCTTCAATATAGGTCTGACGAGTGCCCTATTTAGAATGTAACAGGCTATAGTGACAGCCTCTGCCCAAAAATTTCTTGGCAAGTTGCTATCTAGCAACTTTGTTCAGGATATCTCCTCCAAGGCCCGATTCTTCCTCTCTACCACACCATTTTGTTGAGGGGCCCTTGGGGCTGAGAAATTATGCTGAATTCCTTCTTTCCTGGTGTAATCATCAACAATCACAAGAACATACTTACTTCCTCCTCCGTTTTGTATTCTCATTGAAGATAATTATAAAGGTTTAGAAGTATTTATCACATTCTTGAAATGGAATGATGTTTTGACATGTTTACCTCTTGCACATGAGTCACATACACCTTGTTGCTCATATTTCGTTACAGGCAGACCACTTACCAATTTCTCAGAATTCAATCTGTTCAGGAGGTGATAACTAGCATGGCTAAACCTTTTATCCCAAAGCATGAAATTTTCTTCGTGAACAGTTAAGCAACTAAGAGTGTTGACAAGAATTTAATACAAAGTCACTTTGTAAACATTCTTGTATCTTTTTCCTTGAAGAACAGGTTTTTTTGTCTTTGAATCTTTCATAGTGCTAACATTGTCGATGAACTCAACCTTGTTTCCTTTGTCACAGAATTGAGATATGCTAAACAAGTTATTACTTCAATCCTACAATATAAAGCACATCAACAACAGAGTTAGAAAGTGACTTACCAACCTTACCTATACCTGTAATTTTACCTTTTTCATTGTTTCCAAAAGTCACATTCCCCCCATCAAAGGCTTTGAGTGAGAGAAATAAAGAATTGTCTAGAGCAGATGCTATCCAAGAACCATAATCTGCTCCCTCTCATTGTTGCCTGCAACCATGAAATAAAGGTGTTAGTTTAGGAACCCATCTTAGGTTTGGTCCTTTAATATAAGCAGAAACAAAAATAGGAGTAGGCAAAACAATGTAGATGGTTTTCACTTGCCTCAGGTTCTTAGCATGATCATTAAGCCTCTTGTCATACTTTTTAATTAAATGACCGTCCAAGCCACAATAAGTACACAACAGATGATCAGGAACATCAATGTACTTCTTTTGAGATTTCTAGATGATTTTCTTTTGTTAACAGCCTCAAATTTAAGTCCATATTTGAAATGATCTGTTAAGTGTAGGTTTGTTTGTGACATTTAACCAAAAAGGGTTGGGCCTTCGTTGCTCTGGCATTTTGGTCAATGGCCCTAGTTTCCTAGTATACTTGTCATCAATGACAATCTTACCTTCCAACAAGGTTACTTTCTTTTCAAACTCGTGATTCTCCTTTTGCACATAAAGCAATTTTTGTTCCTTTTCATGCAACAACTCGGATTCAGTGACCTCTTTGGGTTTGACAAAAATTGGCTTTGACTTCAGATTTTCTACCTGGAAGGCTTGGGCCTTGGTGGTTTTCTTTAAGGCCTTGATTTCCATCCTACTTTCAATCTCAGTTCCCTGAAGTAACTTGCATCTGCTCATTGTTAGACTCAACATGTTGTTTAACTCACTCATCTCATCCTTGAGCCTCTCAATTTCAGATTCAAGATTCAACTTTTCATTAATAATTCTATCAAAATCATTCAAAACTCTTTCAAACATGATGTCCATATTAGCTTTAGACAGCTCGCTCAAATCATTGGAATGAGTTTTGACATCAATTACCTCATCATCTGAATCAGAAACATTAGAATCCTTTTCAGCCATGAGACAAGCTTTGGAGCTTTCTTCATCTTTTGATTTATCATCAACGTCTTCATCAGAAATGGAGTTATAAGCATCCCAAACTTCACAAGCAACAAACAGAGAATTTCAACTTCTTTCCTTTGAAATCTCCATGTTTTAGCATTGGATAGTCCCTTTTGAAGTGACCTGTTCTGTCAAAATTAAAACAAGGGTCAGAAGTTAAGATTAGAACTTACCACTTACCTTCTTATTATCATTCTTTTTCAAGAAGTTGAAATATTTTATGCTCAAGAAGGCTATGATCTCATCATCACATCCTCTAAATGCTTCACAAGCTCTTGTTGATTCTGTTGCTTGAAGGGCCAGACCTTTCATCCTAGTTGACACACCAGCTTCATCTTCTTCTTGTTGCTTCAATGTATTCTCATAAGTGATCAAGGATCCAATCAAATCACTCAAAGGTAGCTTCTTCAAGTCCTCAACTTCTTGTATAGCAGTGATCTTTGCATTCCATATCCTAGGAAGACTTCTGAGTACTTTTCTCACCAATTCATCAAGAGTGTATGATTTACCAAGTGAATCAAGTTCATTGATAATCTCATGAACCCGGTAAACATCTCCTTGATGGTCTCATTAGGACTCATTTTGAAGTTCTCAAACTACGAAACCAAAAGATCAATTTGTTGCTCCTTCATATTTCACCTCCAAAGTGTCCCAAATCTCAGCAAATCTCTTGGTAATCTTGTATATTGAGATTCGCTTGTATTCAGCACCACTCAAGCCAAATATGAGAATCTTCTGAAAGTCTTCAGTAACCCATTCGGCTCGTGGTTTCTCAATCATCTTTCCGTCAATATCCATTTTCTCTATCTTCACATTGAATATTGATCTCAATCTTCTCTTTCCAGAAACTATAGTAGGTTTCATCAAACAGTGATGGCCAGTGCTCAGATGCTCCCTCCTTTCCAACCTCGATCAAACTCATCTTTTTCTTCTTCTCCAGTAGTTAGGCTTTAAGAAGAACCCGCTCTGATACCAATTGTTGGTTTGCAGAGAATACTCAAGAAGGAGAGGGGGGGGGGGGGTTGCTGAATTGAGTATCAACACATTCACTTTCTTGATGAGGAAGGCCCGGGTCTTTTGGAAGGCCTGAGTCTTTCTCAACCTGTTTTCTTGTTTGTGTATCACCAACTCTTTGTATGCTTGTTTACTGAGTGATCAAGTGTGAAAACAGTAAAGAGAGAGTGGACAATATTATTTGTACCGGTTCATCTTTTCTCCAAAATTATGGAACAAGAGATTTACATCTAGTACCCAGTGAGATTTTTGAGAACTTTGCACAATGATCTCCTTCACTAGTGCACAATGTTTTGTCTCTCCTTCACCAATCCTCTAGATCCATGTCACAGATCCCCTATATGACCAACACATATTGTTGTTGATAAAACATCAATTGGAAAAGTTTGCTGAGGAGAGTGACCTATCCATTAATACGCAGAAAAGTGCAATTTTCCTACTAGGTTTACTTGATAATCAGAAGCATATACTATGTCAAAGCATAGGTATGCAATTAGGCAAGCTTCCAGTAAGATACCTCGGAATACCCCTATCATCTAAAAGACTGAGTATTAAAGCATGTAAAGTGTTGATTGATCGTATCACAACAAGAATTACATGATGGCCAGCTAGATACTTAAGCTATGCTGGACGACTTGTGTTAGTCAAGTTTGTACTTTTGTCTTTGTATTTACATTAGTCCCAGCTACTGTTGATACCAATTATTGTGCTGGATAAAATTGAAGAACGATACAGAGCCTACTTGTGGTCTGGAGCTGCCTTATATAACCATAAGGCACTTGTTTCCTGGAGTGTCCTGTGCCAAGAAAAGAGTAAGGGGGTTGGGTATTAAGAGGTTAAGGTAGTGGAACTTCCCCCTGCTTTTCAAGCTTTCCTGGGCGATCAAACAAAAACAAGCAAGCTTTAGATTAAATGGTTGCATGAATATTGTCTCAAATATGGCGAATCCAGAAGAAGATGGGGACAAGTTGGGTTTGGGCCTCATTATCGAAGGTTAGAGACGAAGTGTTAATGGAGTGCTAGAGGAATAATATATATGTTTAAAGGAATAAGGGCTACACTGTTAGAATGGGATATAAAGCATTGATGGACCACTCTCCTGGTGCACCTTGGAGTAGGTTAGTATGGCATAAGGGTATTTGCCCTCGACATGGTTTTATTTTATGGTTGATCTTATTAAAGAAGCTGCGTATAAGGCAATAGCACTTCGAGAACGGATTGATTGATGATGATATGTGTGGGTTGTGTGGTAAGGTGGTCGAGCATATTGATCACTTATTCTTTACCTGTAATTTTTCGCATGAGGTGTGGGGGTAGTCATAAAGGCATTGAACCTGAAGCAGGTGAAGCTGAATACCATGGAACAATTGTGTTCTAAATATAGCTAGAGGAAAGGCTAAGGTGACCATCAAGAGAAGAGTTGCACTAGCTGTTAGTAGGTTAGTACAGAAAATCGAAATCGAAATGCAAAAACAGAAACAGAAGTGCAAATTGGATAGTTGAGGTGAGGGTGAACCCTATGTCCTTAAGACGTTATTGCCCCATTTGGGTGTGTTAATAGATTAGCGGCATAAGTCACCCAGGATACAACGACTTACTGCCTCTAGACGCAGCACTACGATCAGAGGAACCACGTACCATTGATAACTTCAACTCTGAAGAATGACACCGACAATGCAAAAGATGACTGTGTTTTGAATGCACCAACGAACAGTGTTTAAATGTACTGGCAGACTGTATGCAAGGGACTGGAAGAATTGATCTTTGAAGCGTAGAAGGACAAAATAGAAATCTATGCCGAAATGCAGTCTCAGGCACTGCTTATATAGGCATTCAGGAGGGGAACAACATCAACACATGTCGTACAAAGATTGGCCGACACTTCCAACCGTCGTTGATTGGACAAAAGAATCCAATGTTCAGATTTATCCAACACAACGTTCAAAATTATAAAATAGAGTTTTAATAAAAGAATATTTTATAAGTAGACCTACACACGCGGCTGACTGAACCAAGTAGAGCCGAGCCCACCCAGGCCGGCATGCGAGCGTGTGTGCATTTTAACCTCACCTAGGCTCTCTCTCTCATACAAAATTAGGTACTCTTTGGGGCCCCAAACCCATTTCCAAGTATACCGATAATTCACACCGATTTGTGTGACTTAAAGTATGTGCAAACTAAAGATGGAAAGAAATAATTCATAACGTTTATTACTATACGTACTTGTTATATAGCAAGGATCAAGCTTTGGACGTTTTCAAACAATATAAATGTGAAGTTGAAAACAAACTTGATAAGCGAATTAAGACAATTTGCAGTGATAGAGGTGGTGAATATGGAGCGCCTTTTGATGAGTTCTGTTATGAAAATAGAATTATTCATTAAAGGACTGCATGCTCCTTACTCACCACAATCTAACGGAGTTACTGAACTTAAAATTCGCACTCTGAAAGAGATGATGAATGCGAAGTTAATAAATTTTGGGTTGTCACAGATTTGTGGGGGGAAGCTATACTTACAACAACTAATATTTTAAATAAAATGCCCCACAAAAAGACTAATGAAACTCCCTATGAGTTATGGAAAGGTCACAAACTTTCCTACAAATACTTGAAAGTGTGGGGATGTTTGGAAAAGGCCGAGATGCCTAAGCCAAAACAAGAGAAGATTAGCCCTAAAACTATTGATTGCAAATTCATAGATATGCAAGTAATAGTATCGCGTATCGCTTTTTGGTTTACAAGTCTAGAAATTCTAAAGTGAGTGATGGGGCGATCATTGAATCAAGAAATGCAATCTTCTTTGAAGACTTATTCCCTTATAAAGAAGGGAAGGGAGAGAGCTTTAATGAACAATCTCGTGAACCTTCTACCGATTCTCCTCCAGTTGATGAAGAACTTAGAAGAAGTAAAAGGTCCAGAACTGCAAAAGAATGTGGACCTGATTTTCTAACATATATATTGGAAAATGAGCTAAGAATGCTAAACGAAGCGTTATCTAGTCGAGAAGCTCCGTATTGGAAAGACGTTATTAATAGCGAGATAGAATCCAGAATGCAAAATCATACATGGGAGCTAGCAGATCTCCCACCGGATAATAAAGCGTTAGGATGCAAATGGATTCTTAAGAGAAAGTATAAAGCTGATGGAACTATCATAAGTACAAAGCTAGATTGGTCGCAAAAACTAGGCATTGGGTACTTTGATACGTTTTCTCCTGTGATGAGAATGACTTCCATTAGAATGCTCATTGGTATTACAGCAGTGCATAATCTCGAAATCCATCAAATGGATATCAAGACGACATTCCTAAATGGGGATTTGGAAGAGGAAATCTATATAGAACAACCAGAAGGATTTGTTGTTCCTGGATAAGAAAACAAAGTGTGTCGACTCGTTAAATCACTATATGGACTTAAGCAAGCTCCAAAATAGTGATATGAGAAGTTTGATCGAATCATGTTGATGAATGGTTTCACTAATAATGAGGAAAGTGTGTGTGTTTATGTTCAAAGCACACCTGAAGCATAAGTAATATTATGCTTATATGTTGATGACATGCTAATCATGGGCAGTACTCATAATATCATTATGAATACAAAGAAACTGTTGTAGAAACATTTTGATATGAAAGATATGGGATTAGCTGATGTCATATTGGGGATAAGAATCTCCAAGACGTCTAACGGACTTGCTTTGTCACAGTGTCATTATATCGAGACTATACTAAAGAAGTTCGAGGTACTTAACAGTATGCCTATCAAGACACCACTTGACATAAATCAACATTTGATAAAGAATCGGGGAGAACTCATATCCCAATCTGAATATGCCCGGATTATTGGCTTTAATATATGTAAGCAGTAGCACACGTCTCGATATTGCATTTGCAACGAATTAACTCAGTCGGTTTAATAGTAATCCAACCAATGACAATTGAATGGCATTCAAAAGAGTTCTTAGGTAGTTGAAATACACTATTAACTATGGATTACATTATAAGAGATATCCGGCTATATTAGAAGGATACAGTGATGCGAACTGGATATCCGACTCACATGATAAAAAGTCCACCAATGGATGTGTTCACACTTGGTGGTGGGGCTATCTCTTGAAAATCCTCCAAAAAAACATGTATAGGTTGATCCACGATGGAAGCAGAGTTTATTGTTTTAGATAAAACAGGTGAAGACGCCGAGATGCTTCATGGCTTTCTGGAGGACATTCCATGTTGAACAAAGCCAGTATCGCTATCATGATACATTGTGATAGTGCTTCTGTGATAGGATAGGCACAAAACAAGATGTACAATGGAAAGTCATGACGTATATGCCATAGACATAAATCTATTAGACAATTAATCCCTAGCAGTGTGATTTCCGTTAACTTTGTCAGGTCATGTGAAAATCTTTCGGATCCACTGACAATTGCCTAGAGAACACGAAATTGTCGAGGGGAATATGATTAAAACCCTTGGAAAAATAGTTATCATAGTGGTAACTCAACCAGTCATGCTGGTTTTATGAGACAACTAAACTATGAAGATTCGTTGCAACACTTGGGAGTTATCTCCTACTCATTCCAAGACAAGAAAAGAGCTACCTGCAAAAAATGGTATAGGTTAAGCTTAGTGCTTTTAATGATTCCCGCAAAGTATACGCAGGATAATAGTAAGCGGGTCAGATCAACTATGTAAGTGTAAGAGTTGTGGCCGTCTCTAAATAAAGTCAAACACTTATGAATACAAGATCGGTCCAAGATCGAAATAGAAAAAAACAATGAGTACCTAAAGTTCCTAGGGAAGATTCGTGTGAGTACAGTTGCCTTTAAGCCTGGAGAGTTCAAGACATCGCGTTCGCTGACTAACCAAGTAAACCCAATTGTATTTCACTAAGGAAGGTTCAAAGCTGAAAGCTATAACTCTTGATGTTGTATCCGATCATTTGAACTCTCTCAGTGTCTACATGCATCAATTTCTTTCATGTGGGGAGTTATTGGAAATCGGTCAGGTTTGACCATGTTTTTAGCTAGTTTCGATCATCGGATTGGGACGAGGTTGAGCACGTTGGAAACTACGTTCCAAGTAGCTAATCGTAGTATGTTATAGTTCACGAAACCAATTTCGGATGAATAAGAAATCAACGCCCAAAGTAGCTCATGTGAAGAGAAAAGTGTTCATACGGTGTATGTAAACCACATTGGAATCTTGTTATGACATAATGTACCTTATATAATTCTAGAGGTGAAGTGCTTCTTTCCACATTGGGAAAGGAGCCTGGTCATTTCGATTCATTACATATTTCCCAATTATGTGTGTCAACATCGAAAGAGGGCAAAAGATCCAAACTTATTAATCTTTTCAAATTGTTGTAATTTACATGTCCCAATCTAACATGTCATACATTAGAACACTCAATCAAGTAAGCCGAAGACATGTCTTTATTAATATTAAACTCACGAATTACAGGCATTACATAAATCTTGAATAGGCCATTATCAAAATAGCCCCTGCATACATATATGTCAGCCTTAGACAATACAAACGTATTTGCTTCAAACACAAGTCTCCAACCTTAGACAAAAAGGGGCCGGAAACTAGATTCTTCCCAATGTCTGGCACGTGCATCACATTATGAGAGTCAGTTCCTTGCCCGAGGTCATCTTCAACATGGCCTTGCCAATACCTGCTATTGAAGAAGTAGAAGAGTTTCCCATATAAAGATTTCGTCCTTTGACAGGAACGTATGATGAAAACATCTTCTTATCAGCATAAACATGATGAGTGGCTCCAGTGTCCACCCACCACTCTCTCGGATTGTCCACCATGTTAGCTTCAAAAATGACAGCAACAAGAAAAAGGTTCAAGATATCGATTGACACATTTTTGTCTTCCACCATGTTGGCATGGTTCTGCTTGTGTTGATTATTGTCCTTCTTAGGCCGACGAGAATCACGTTCTCTATGATTCGGCTTTGCACAGTTGAAGCATGTTCCATTGAAATTCTACTTGGCCGAGTCTCCCCTCATTTGGTCATTTTTGGTGCGCTTCCGCTTCTTGCTCGAAGATGACTCCATCAAGTTTGTTTTTGCCTCCGTGGGCTGCTTCCCTATTTTCTTCTCAGATTGATGATTGTCTTCTTTCATCCGCAATCTGACTATGAGGTCGTCAAGCTTCATCTCCTTGCGCTTAGGCTTGAGATGGTTCTTGAAGTCCTTCCATGGGGGAGGCAGCTTTTCGATGATAGTCGCCACTAGGAAAGTCTCGCTAAGCTTCATCCATTCCGCAAGAATATCATGTATGATGATTTGAAGCTCTTGCACTTGACTTACCACGGTTTTGGAGTCCATCATTTTGTACACGAGGAACCTTCCAACGACGAACTTTTTCTGGACGGCATCCTTCTTCTTGTACTTCTTCTCGAGGGACTCGCACATTTTCTCAGCGGTCTGAATGACATTGTACACATTGTATAACGTGTTTTCCTGTCTGTTATGGATGTAGTTCGTGCACATGAAGTCTCCTTGTTTCCATGCAGTTTGATCCGATAAAACCTTTGGATCCTTTTCTCCTTTAGTAGCTTTTGGCTGATACTCGACGAGGAATTTTTCTAAACCCTTACAGGTCAGATAGAATAGCATCTTTTGTTGCCATCGTTTGAAGTCCTTTCCCGTGAACTTCTTTGATTTCTCCAAGGGAGTCAAAGCAATTGTGGGAGTAATTGTTGTACTACTCGTTGTCATTTCTTTCTGTATACACATCAAAGAAAATGATCAGTTGTGTGTATAAAACAGTATGTCTACACAATAACAAACTAGGACAAACTGTCCTTCTCGGTAATGCAATCAGTTCATAGACTTAGCAATCAAATCTGTAGGCTATGCAAGTCAAAGCAATCGAATTTGTAGACCCATTAATCAAACCGTAGGCAATGCGTTGCAATCAGTTTGTAGATTTGGCAATCAACCCGTAGACTAAGCAAAGCAAAGTAATCGGATTGTAGACCGAATAATCAAATTATAGGCAATGAACAGATTCCTGTACTCAGATAACGTCTTAAGATTGTTAGTAGGTTATTACATAAAAACGAAACTAGAATGCAAAAACAAAAACAGAAGTGCAGATTGGATAGTCGAGGCGGTGGTGAACCCTCTGTAGTTAAGTCGTTATTGCCCCGTCCTAAGTGCTAACAGATTAGCTACAACAGTCTGCGAAGATACAACGACTTGCTACCTCTAGACGCAGCACTACGACCAAAGGAACCACGTACCAAATTGATGCGTTGAATTCTAAGGAATGAGGCCGACAATGCAAAAGATGACTATGTTTTGAATGCATTGACGGACATTGTTTAAACGCACTGGCAGACTGTATGCAGGGGAATGGAAGAATTGATCTGAGAAGTGAAGAAAGAGGAAATAGAAATCTGTGTCGAAATGCAGGCTCAGGCACTGCTTATATAGGCATTCAGGAGGGGAACAATGTCGAAATGCAGGGTGATGTCCTTTCCTTTCCTTTCTTATAAGGCTATGTAAAGATATTCTACATACGTAAAGATACGGGAAAAATGTCTAAACCAAACTTGAGATTGATCAAGCTGATCAAACCAGCAGCCACTGTTTTTGGAGTAGTTGGCCCATGCTAGAAGTTTCTTTCATTCCTGGCTTCCCAAACAAAATAGACCATTGCAGCAAACAAGCATTGAGTTTGTTCAGCCTTTTTCGACTTCCCTTTAGCAACACAACATAGCCACCTCAAACTCATAGTCCACCTGAGCTCTTTCTTTAACACTCCTGAGCTTCACACCAATAATTCCATCACCTCCATAGAAAAAGGGACAATATCCTGAGTTATCCTGAGTTACTTAAACCACATAAGTCATCCTGAGTTACTCCCCATCTGCATAATTTTTCCTTTGTTCGTAGCCTATCCAAGTTCAAAAGCCAAAAAATAAAACCATGTTTAGGGACAATATCAGTTCCCTAAACACACTGCATCCAGGGCACTTTTTGTTTAGAGGCAAGCATCTGATGATATAAATAAGCTCAGGACATAACTCCAAAGCTCAAGATCAAAAATAAATCTTTAGACACCAACATCTCCCAAACCTGAACCAGTTTTCTCCACATCCAGGAGGCAGTAGTCCTAGGCTGCACCATGGCCACAGACAATCCCCATGTAGTATTCGTGTATCCATTTCAACAACAATGTGTCCTTTTTCATAGTAATTTTCCACAGTTGCTTAGCCAGCATAGCAATATTCCAAGTATGCAAGTCTTTAATCTCTAAACCTCCCATATTTTTTTGAACAAGAAACAACATCCCAAACCACAACAGCTCTTCTAGACATAGCCACACCAGACCATAAGAATGATCTACACAAAGCATTGATCTCTTCGATCACACCTTGAGGGATAAAGAATATTTGCCTCCAGCTGGCAAATGAGCTCTGTAGGGTATCAATGATCAATTTCTCCTACCTCCATAAGAGAGAAACTTCGAACTCCAACAAGAAAATTCTAGTTTTAATCTTCAAAACCTGCTCATCTCACTGATGAGAAGAAGTCCTACATTCAGACAAAGACATACCAAGATACCTCATGGGAAGAGCAGCCAAAGAAAAATCAAGCTAGAGTGCAACAGTTTTAGCTTCCTCCCTGTTGACGGTGGTGCTTGATGGTGATTCAAATCTGGTCCGCGTGGCTTTTTCGCATTCGTCTCCGCGTGGCTCTGCGCGTGATGCTATGTACAAAAGGAGAGGAAGGTAGAGGAGATCTGGAGCAAGGGAGGAGCAAAGAGAGAGTCGGGGAAAGACAGAGAGAAAGGAGAAAGGAAAGGCTGGAGAGGAAGAGGATTTGAGTGGGAGAGAAAATGATAAGGTGGAAAAAGCCCTATTCACATATACACACAAAAACACATTGAGGGTTTAAGGAATTTGTTTTAGAGATTATTATCTCTATTCCTTATTGTGAGATTCTCAATATTTTGAGTGTAACTCCTTTTGTATTTCCTCATTTTTGGTTAGTGGATTCTTCGTCGTCGGCGACCGCCCATGGTTTTTCCCGCAAGGGTTTCCACGTAAAAAATCTTTGTCTCATTTATTTTTGCGCACTTGTTATTGTTTGTGTTTATTATTAACGGATTCGTTCGTAACAAATTGGTATCAGAGCGTGGAACTTTTCAATCCTTGTTTCCTACACCGAGTTCGTCCACGTAGGCTTAGGAACGAACGTTGTTAAGTTTGGGATTTAAGTTATATTTTTTTGCGGGTCAGTTTTCGTGTATTTTTTCCACAAAAATTAATTTTTTCCCTCGGTGAATAGTGCTGCACAGTGTCGTGAACAGTATCGTGAACATACTTCTATTCGAGTTCTTTTAGCTTTGGTTGCTAAGTTTGATCTTGAACTTGAGCAAATGGATGTGAAGACAGCATTCTTACATGGTGAGTTAGAAAAGGAGATCTATATGCGCCAGCCATAGGGTTTTTCATTACCAAGAATGGAAGCCCGGGTCTATCTTCTGAAAAAATCATTGTACAGATTGAAGCAGTCGTCCCGACAATGGTATCATAGGTTTGACACCTTTATGGCAAGTATTGGATACACACGGAGCCCGTACGATCAGTGTGTGTATCATCAGCAACAACTTGATGGGAGTCAGGTATATCTTTTGCTCTATGAAGGTGACATGTTGATCGCTGGTAGAGGCAAGGGGACTATTGACAGGTTGAAGGCACAACTCAGTAATGAGTTTGATATGAAGGATCTCGGCCCAACAAAGAAGATTTTGGGCATGGAGATCGAGCGGGATAGGAAGCATGGAGTCTTGATCTTGAGCCAGAAGAAGTATATT